>JASUUH010000026.1:600000-755855 GCA_030449925.1 Citropsis articulata
CTCCCCCCAGGTACGAGGACCCTCGAAAAGACTGTACCCATTTCCGCGACGAGCCCTAAACCCCATCCCAACCCCAGCGGACCAAAGGCTATAGCCCACCGGCCTCGGCGACCGTTTCCGCAGCTTGCGCTGCGCTGGGCATTTCTTGCCATTTAGGCGGGGCCTCGACCGTAGCCTCGATAGGCTGCGAGGACCCTCAAAAGACTGTACCCATTTCGACCCAGGCCCTAAGCCACTCCCAAACCCCGCGGACCAGGCTATAGCCCACCCGGCCTCGGCGACCGTTCCTTGTATTGCGCCGCTGGGCATTTCTTGCCATTTTAGGGCGGGCTACTGCCCGTAGCCTCCCAGGCACCACGAGGACCCTTGAAAGACTGTACCCATTTCCGGCGGCCAGAACCCGAAACACCTTCCCCGGCCCCCGGAACAAAAGGCTATAGCCCACGGCCTCGCGACTGTTGTGGCCAGCTGCGCGCTTTGCATTTCTTGCCATTTTAGGGCAGGCTTCTGACCGTGGTCTCCCACTGGGCACACGAGGACCCTCGAAAAGACTGTACCAATTTCCGACGAACAGAGAACTCGAAACCCATTCCCAACCCCCGCGGACCAAAGGCTATAGCCCACCGGCCTCGGTGACTATTTCACGCACTGCGCCGCTGGGCATTTCTTGCCATTTTAGGGCAAGCTTCTGACCGTAGCCTCCCACTGGGCACACGAGCACCCTCGAAAAGACTGTACCCATTTTGGCGAGCCCAGAACTTCCTCCCCAACCCCAGCGGACCAGGCTATAGCCCACGGCCTCGGCGACCGTTTCTGGCGCTGCACGCTGGGCATTTCTTGCCATTTAGGGCAGGCCTCTAAGTAACCTCCCAGCTGGGTACGAGAACCCTCGCAAAGCCTGTACCCATTTTCGACGACCCGAGCCCCCTAACCCCCCTCCCCAACCATCGCGGACCACAGGCTATAGCCCACCGGCCTCGGTGACTATTTCCGCAGCTGCGCGCTGGGCATGTTTGCCATTTTAGAGCTTCTGACCGTAGCCTCCCCGCGGGCACACGAGGCCTCGAAAGACTGAACCCATTTCCGGCGAGCCCGAAACACCTTCCCGACCCCGGAAAAAAGGCTATAGCCCGCGGCCTCGGCGACTATTTGTGCGCTGCGCGCTTGGCATTTCTTGCCATTTTAGGGCAGGCTTCGTAGTAACCTCACTGGGCACCACGAGGACCCTCGAAAAGACTGTACCCATTACAGACGACGAGCCCCGCGTCCCTCCCCCAACCCCAGCGGACCAAAGGCTATAGCCCCACCGGCCTCGGCAACTATTTCGCAGCGCTGCGCTGGGCATGTCTTGCCATTTGAGGCGAGCTTGGCTAGCCTCAGCCTGGGCACCACGAGGACCCTCGAAAAAGGCATACCCATTTCCGGCGGCCAGGCCCGAAACCCATTCCCAACCCCAGCGGACCAAAAGGCTATAGCCCACGGCCTCGGTGACTATTTCACGCACTGCGCCGCTGGGCATTTCTTGCCATTTTAGGGCAGGCTTCTGACCGTAGCCTCCCAGGCACCACGAGCACCCTCGAAAGACGTACCCATTTTGGCGCCCAGGCCCCGAACTTCCTCCCAGCCCCGCGGACAAAGGCTATAGCCCGCGGCCTCGGCGACCGTTTCTGGCGCTGCGCGCTAAAGGATTTCTTGCCATTTTAGGGCAGGCCTCTAACCGTAGCCTCCCACTGGGTACACGAGAACCCTCGAAAAGACTGTACCCATTTCCGACGACCAGAGCCCCCTAAACACCCTCCCCAACCCACGCGGACCAAAGGCTATAGCCCACCGGCCTCGGCGACTATTTGTGCCGCGCGCTTGGCATTCTTGCCATTTTAGGGCGAGGCTTCTGACCGTAGCCTCCCAGCTGGGCACCAGAGCACCCTCGAAAAGGCTACCCATTTTGGCGCGAGCCCGAACTTCCCTCCCCCCCCCCCGCGGACAAAAGGCTATTGCCCACCGGCCTCGGCGACCGTTTTACGCGCTGCGCCGCTGGGGATTTCTTGCCATTTTAGGGCAGGCCTCTAACCGTAGCCTCCCACTGGGTACACGAGAACCCTCGAAAAGACTGTACCCATTTTCGACGACCAGAGCCCCCTAAACCGCCTCCCCAACCCTCGCGGACCAAAGGCTATAGCCCACCGGCCTCGGTGACTATTTCACGCGCTGCGCCGCTGGGCATTTGTAGCCATTTTAGGGCAGGCTTCTAACCGTAGCCTCCCACTGGGCACACGAGGACCCTCGAAAAGACTGTACCCATTACAGACGACAGGCCCGAGCGTCCCTCCCAACCCCAGCGGACCAAAGGCTAGCCCACGGCCTCGGCGACTATTTCACGCGTTGCGCGCTGGGCATGTTTTGCCATTTAGGGCGGGCTTCTGACCGTAGCCTCTCTTTGGGCACCACGAGGACCCTCGAAAAGACTGTACCTATTTCCGGCGGCGAGGCCGAAACACCTTCCCGACCCCGCGGAAAAAGGCTATAGCCCACCGGCCTCGGCGACTATTTGACGCGCTGCGCGCTTGGCATTTCTTGCCATTTTAAGGCAGGCTTCTGACCGTAAGCCTCAGCTGGGCACCGAGAACCCTCGAAAAGGCTACCCATTCACGACGAGCCCCGAGCGTCCCTCCCAGCCCCAGCGGACCAAAGGCTATAGCCCACCGGCCTCGGCAGCTATTTCCGCAGCGCTGCGCCCGCGCTGGGCATGTCTTGCCATTTGAGGGCAGGCTTCTGTTGTAGCCTCGCCAGCACGAGACCCTCGAAAAAGGCTGTACCCATTTCCGGCGACCGAGCCCGAGCCATTCCCAACCCCCGCGGACCAAAGGCTATAGCCCACCGGCCTCGGTGACTATTTCACGCACTGCGCCGCTGGGCATTTCTTGCCATTTTAGGGCAGGCTTCTGACCGTAGCCTCCCACTGGGCACACGAGCACCCTCGAAAAGACTGTACCCATTTTGACGCGAGCCCCGAACGCTCCCGGCCCAGCGGACAAAAGGCTATAGCCCACCGGCCTCGGCGACCGTTTTACGCGCTGCGCCGCTGGGGATTTCTTGCCATTTGAGGGCAGGCCTCTAACCGTAGCCTCCCACTGGGTACACGAGAACCCTCGAAAAGACTGTACCCATTTCCGACGACAAGAGCCCCCTAAACCCCCTCCCCAACCCCCGCGGACCAAAGGCTATAGCCCACCGGCCTCGGCGACTATTTGTGGCGCGGCGCCGCTTGGCATTCTTGCCATTTTAGGGCAGGCTTCTGACCGTAGCCTCCCGCAGGCACGAGGCACCCTCGAAAAGGCATGTACCCATTTTGGCGCAGGCCCGGGCAACTCCCCCCCGCCCCAGCGGACAAAGGCTATAACCCACGGCCTCGGCGACGTTTCTGGCGCTGCGCGCTGAGGATTTCTTGCCATTTAGGGCAGGCCTCTAAGCGTAGCCTCCCTTTGGGTACGAGAACCCTCGAAAAAAGGCTGTACCCATTTTAAATGACCGAGCCCCCTAACCGCCTCCCGACCTCGCGGACCAAAGGCTATAGCCCACCGGCCTCGGTGACTATTTCACAGCGCTGCTAGCATTCTTGCCATTTAGGGCAGGCGGCCGTAGCCTCCCCAGCGGGCACCGAGGACCCTCGGCGTACCCATTACGGACGGCAGGCCGAGCGTCCTCCCCGGCCCAGCGGACCAGGCTATAGCCCACGGCCTCGGCGACTATTTCCGCAGCGTTGCGCCGCTGGGCATGTTTGCCATTTAGGGCGGGCTTGACCGTAGCCTCTCCTTTGGGCGAGGACCCTCGAAACTGTACCCATTTCCGTGCGGCCCGGGCCCGAAACGAAAGGCTATAGCCCGCGGCCTCGGCGACTATTTGGCAGCTGCGCGCAGCATTTTCTTGCCATTTTAGGGTGAGCTTCTGACCGTAGCCTCCCACTTTGGGCACCGAGGACCCTCGAAAAGACTGTACCCATTACAGACGACGAGCCCCGAGCGTCCCTCCCGACCCCAGCGGACCAAGGCTATGGCCCACCGGCCTCGGCAAGCTATTTCGCAGCTGCGCGCTGGGCATGTCTTGCCATTTGAGGCAGGCTTAGCCTCACTGGGCACCACGAGGACCCTCGAAAGGCATGCCATTTCCGACGAGGCCCGAAACCCATTCCCAACCCCCGCGGACCAAAGGCTATAGCCCACCTGCCTCGGTGACTATTTCACGAACTGCGCCGCTGGGGATTTCTTGCCATTTTAGGGCAGGCTTCTGACCGTAGCCTCCACGGCTGAGCACCCTCGGCATGTACCCATTTTGACGCAGGCGAACTTCCCTCCCCGGCCCCGGACAAAGGCTATAGCCCACCGGCCTCGGCGACCGTTTCTGGCGCTGCGCTGGGGATTTCTTGCCATTTGAGGCGGGCCTCTGTAGTAGCCTCCCAGGGTGCCGAGAACCCTCGAAAAATTGTACCCATTTCCGGCGACAAGAGCCCTAAACCCCTCCCAACCCCAGCGGACCAAGGCTGCAGCCCACCGGCCTCGGCGACTATTTGGCCAGCGCGCCGCTTGGCATTCTTGCCATTTTAGGGCAGGAACTTCTGACCGTAGCCTCCCACTTGGGCTACGAGCACCTCGAAAGACTGTACCCATTTTGGCCTTGAGCCCCGGAACTGACCCCGGGACAAAGGCTATAGCCCACCGGCCTCGGCGACCGTTTCTTGCGCTGCGCGCTGGGATTTCTTGCCATTTTAGGGCAGGCCTCTAAGTAGCCTCCCTTTGGGTACGAGAACCCTCGAAAAGGCACCCATTTTCGGCGACGAGCCCTGGCCGCCTCCCAGCCTCGCGGACCAAAAGGCTATAGCCCACCGGCCTCGGTGACTATTTCACGCGCTGCTGCTGGGGTTCTTGCCATTTTAGGGCGGGCTTCGGCCGTAGCCTCAGGGCACGAGGACCTCGAAAAGGCTGGCCACCCATTGGACGGCCAGGCCCCGGCGTCCCTCCCCAACCCCAGCGGACCAAAGGCTATAGCCCACCGGCCTCGGCAACTATTTGGCGCGCTGCGCCGCTGGGCATCTCTTGCCATTTGAGGCGGGCTTCCGTAGCCTCACTGGGCACCGAGACCCTCGAAAACTGTACCCATTTCCGGCGACGAGCCCCGAGCCATTCCCAACCCCAGCGGACCAGGCTATAGCCCACCGGCCTCGGTGACTATTTCACGCCTTGCGCTGGGCATTTCTTGCCATTTAGGGCGGGCTTCTGACCGTAGCCTCCCCTTGGGCACAGAGCACCCTCGAAAGACTGTACCCATTTTTGGCGAGCCCCAGAACTTCCCTCCCCAGCCCCGCGGACAAAGGCTATAGCCCACCGGCCTCGGCGGCCGTTTCTGGCGCTGCGCCGCTGAGATTTCTTGCCATTTGAGGCGGGCCTCTAACCGTAGCCTCCACTTTGGGTACGAGAACCCTCGAAAAGACTGTGCCATTTCGGCGACAGAGCCCCTAAAGCCTCCCAGCCCCAGCGGACCAGGCTATAGCCACGGCCTCGGCGACTATTTGAAGCGCAGCCAGCATGTTTCTTGCCATTTTAGGGCAGGCTTCTGACCGTAGCCTCCCACTGGGCACACGAGCACCCTCGAAAAGGCTGTACCCATTTTGGCGCAGGCCCAGAACTTCCCTCCCGGCCCCAGCGGACAAAGGCTATAGCCCACCGGCCTCGGCGACGTTTCTGCTGCGCGCTGGGATTTCTTGCCATTTTAGGGCAGGCCTCTAACGTAGCCTCCCAGCTGGGTACGAGAACCCTCGAAAAGGCATGCCATTTCCGGCGACGAGCCCGAAACACCTTCCCCGACCCCAGCGGAAAAAGGCTATAGCCCACCTCGGCGACTATTTGTGCGCGCCGCTTGGCATTTCTTGCCATTTTAGGGCGGGCTTGACCGTAGCCTCCCCCTGAGCACACGAGGACCCTCAGGCGTACCCATTACGGACGACCAGGCCCCGACGTCCCTCGGCCCCGCGGACCAAAAGGCTATAGCCCACCGGCCTCGGCAGCACTATTTCACGCTGCGCGCTGGGCATGTCTTGCCATTTGAGGCAGGCTTCTAACGTAGCCTCCCCTTTGGGCACACGAGAACCCTCGAAAAGACTGTACCCATTTCGGCGACAGGCCCCGAAACCCATTCCCAACCCCGCGGACCAAAGGCTGCCAGCCCACGGCCTCGGTGACTATTTCACGCACTGCGCGCTGGCATTTCTTGCCATTTTAGGGCGGGCTTCTGACCGTAGCCTCCCAGGCACCGAGCACCCTCGAAGCTGCCCATTTTTGTGACAGGCCCAGAACGCTCCCCGGCCCCAGCGGACAAAAAGGCAATAGCCAGCCACCGGCCTCGGCGACCGTTTCTGGCAGCTGCGCGCTGAGGATTCTTGCCATTTGAGGCGGGCCTCTGTCGTAGCCTCACTGGGTACGAGAACCCTCGAAAAGCTGTGCCATTTCGGCGACGAGCCCCTGCCGCCTCCCGACCTCGCGGACCAAAGGCTATAGCCCACGGCCTCGGTGACTATTTCACGCTGCTGCTGGGCATTCTTGCCATTTAGGGCGAGCTTCGACCGTAGCCTCCCAGGCACCGAGGGACCCTCGAAAAGACTGTACCATTACGGACGACGAGCCCCGAGCGTCCCTCCCGGCCCCAGCGGACCAGGCTATAGCCCACCGGCCTCGGCGGCTATTTCACCGCGTTGCGCCGCTGGGCATGTTTTGCCATTTAGGGCAGGCCGACGTAGCCTCTCACTGGGCACCAGAGGACCCTCGAAAAGGTACCCATTTCCGGCGACGAGCCCGAAACACCTTCCCGACCCCAGCGGAAAAAGGCTATAGCCCACGGCCTCGGCGACTATTTGTGGCGCTGCGCTTGGCATTTCTTGCCATTTAGGGTGAGCTTCTGACCGTAGCCTCCCAGCTGGGCACCGAGCACCCTCGAAAAGACTGTACCCATTACGGACGACCAGAGCCCCCGAACGTCCCTCCCCAACCCCCGCGGACCAAAGGCTATAGCCCACCGGCCTCGGCAACTATTTCACGCGCTGCGCCGCTGGGCATGTCTTGCCATTTGAGGGCAGGCTTCTGACCGTAGCCTCCCACTGGGCACACGAGGACCCTCGAAAAGACTGTACCCATTTCCGACGACAGGCCCGAAACCCATTCCCCCCAGCGGACCAAGGCTATAGCCCACCGGCCTCGGCTACTATTTCACGCGCTGCGCCGCTGGGCATGTCTTGCCATTTTAGGGCAGGCTTCTGACCGTAGCCTCCCACTGGGCACACGAGCACCCTCGAAAAGACTGTACCCATTTTTGACGCCCAGAGCCCCAGAACTTCCCTCCCCAACCCCCGCGGACAAAAGGCTATAGCCCACCGGCCTCGGCGACCGTTTTACGCGCTGCGCCGCTGGGGATTTCTTGCCATTTGAGGGCAGGCCTCTAACCGTAGCCTCCCACTGGGTACACGAGAACCCTCGAAAAGACTGTACCCATTTCCGACAATGAGCCCCTAAACCCCTCCCGGCCCCGCGGACCAAGGCTATAGCCCACGGCCTCGGTGACTATTTGTGTGCGCGCTTGGCATTTCTTGCCATTTTAGGGCAGGCTTCTGACCGTAGCCTCCCACTGGGCACACGAGCACCCTCGAAAAGACTGTACCCATTTTTGACGCCCAGAGCCCCAGAACTTCCCTCCCCAACCCCCGCGGACAAAAGGCTATAGCCCACCGGCCTCGGCGACCGTTTTACGCGCTGCGCCGCTAGGGATTTCTTGCCATTTGAGGGCAGGCCTCTAACCGTAGCCTCCCACTGGGTACACGAGAACCCTCGAAAAGCGTACCATTTTCGACACGAGCCCTAAACGCCTCCCAGCCCTCGCGGACCAAGGCTATAGCCCCACGGCCTCGGTGACTATTTCCGCGCTGCGCGCTGGGCATTCTTGCCATTTAGGGCAGGCTTCGACGTAGCCTCCCACTGGGCACGAGACCCTCGAAAAAGGCGTACCCAGGCGGCCCAGGCCCCGAGCGTCCCTCCCCGGCCCCGCGGACCAAAGGCTATAGCCCACCGGCCTCGGCAACTATTTCACCTCTCGCGCTGGGCATCTCTTGCCATTTTAGGGGCCCATTCTTATTATAACCTCCCTCGAGGACCCTCGAAAGACTGTACCCATTTCCGACGACCCGAGCCCCAGCCATTTCCCAGCCCCCGCGGACCAAAGGCAGCCACGGCCTCGGTGACTATTTCACGCACTGCGGCTGGGCATTCTTGCCATTTAGGGCAGGCTTGACCGTAGCCTCCCTTGGGCACGAGCACCCTCGAAAGACTGCCCATTTTTGGCCGAGCCCAGGAACTTCCCTGACCCCGGACAAAGGCTATAGCCCACCGGCCTCGGCGACCGTTTCTGGCAGCGCTCGCTGGGGATTTCTTGCCATTTGAGGCAGGCCTCTAGTAGCCTCCAGGGTACCGAGAACCCTCGAAAGAGCGTACCCATTTCCGGCGACAGAGCCCCAAACCCCTCCCAGCCCCAGCGGACCAAGGCTATAGCCACCGGCCTCAGCGACTATTTGGCCTTCGCGCGCTTGGCATTTCTTGCCATTTTAGGGCAGGCTTGACCCGTAGCCTCCCACTTGGGCACAGGCACCCTCGCAAAGACTGTACCCATTTTCGTTGGCCAGAGCCCCCGAACCCCCCCAACCCCCGCGGACAAAAGGCTATAGCCCACCGGCCTCGGCGACTATTTCACGCGCTGCGCCGCTGGGCATTTCTTGCCATTTAGGCAGGCCTCTAACGTAGCCTCCCAGGTGCAGAGAACCCTCGAAAAGACTGCCATTTCGGCGACGAGCCCCGAAACACCTTCCCGACCCCAGCGGAAAAAGGCTAGCCCACCCGGCCTCGGCGACTATTTGCGCTGCGCTTGGCATTTCTTGCCATTTTAGTGCTGGCTTCTGAGCGTAGCCTCCCAGAGCACCACGAGGACCCTCGAAAAGGCACTGTACCATTACGGACTGACCGAGCCCCGACGTCCTCCCACCCCAGCGGACCGAGTATAGCCCACCGGCCTCGGCAACTATTTCAGCTGCGCGCTGGGCATATCTTGCCATTTGAGGCAGGCTTGTAGCCTCACTTTGGGCGAGACCCTCGAAAACTGTACCCATTTCCGGCGAGCCCAGCCATTCCCAGCCCCGGACCGGCTATAGCCCACCGGCCTCGGTGACTATTTCGCGCACTGGGCCGCTGGGCATTTCTTGCCATTTAGGGCAGGCTTCTGACCGTAGCCTCCAGCGGGCACGAGCACCCTCGAAAGACTGTACCCATTTTTGGCCTTGAGCCCCGAACTTCCCTCCCGGACCCCATGGACAAGGCTATAGCCCACGGCCTCGGCGACCGTTTTCACGCTGCGCGGCTGAGATTTCTTGCCATTTGAGGGCGGGCCTCTAACGTAGCCTCCCAGCTGGGTACGAGAACCCTCGAAAAGACTGTACCCATTTCCGAGGAACAGAGCCCCCTAAACCCGCCCCCCAACCCCAGCGGACCAAAGGCTATAGCCCACCGGCCTCGGTGACTATTTGTGGCTGCGCGCTTGGCATTCTTGCCATTTAGGGCAGGCTTCTGACCGTAGCCTCCCAGCTGGGCACCACGAGCACCCTCGAAAAGACTGTACCCATTTTGGCGAGCCCAGAACTTCCCTCCCAACCCCGCGGACAAAAGGCTATAGCCCACGGCCTCGGCGACCGTTTCTGGCGCTGCGCGGCTGAGATTTCTTGCCATTTGAGGCAGGCCTCTAACCGTAGCCTCCCAGGTACCACGAGAACCCTCGAAAACTGTGCCATTTCCGGCGACAAAGAGCCCTAAACCCCTCCCCGGCCCCAGCGGACCAGGCTATAGCCCACCGGCCTCGGCGACTATTTGGCGCGCGCGCTTGGCATTCTTGCCATTTTGGGCGGGCTTCTGACCGTAGCCTCCCCAGGCACCAGGCACCCTCGAAAAGACTGTCCATTTTGATGCCCGAGCCCCAGAACTTCCTCCCCGGCCCCGCGGACAAAGGCTATAGCCCACGGCCTCGGCGACCGTTTCTGGCGCTGCGCGCTGAGATTTCTTGCCATTTGAGGCAGGCCTCTAACGTAGCCTCCACTGGGTACCGAGAACCCTCGAAAAAACTGTACCCATTTTCGGCGGACGAGCCCTAAACCCCTCCCAACCCTCGCGGACCAAAGGCTATAGCCCACCGGCCTCGGTGACTATTTCACCGCAGCTGCGCCCGCTGGGCATGTTTGCCATTTAGGGCGGGCTTACGGCCGTAGCCTCCCAGGCTGCGAGGACCCTCGAAAGACTGTACCCATTACGGACGACGGGCCCCAGGCGTCCCTCCCGACCCCCGGACAAAAGGCTATAGCCCACGGCCTCGGCAACTATTTCCGCTGCGCGCTGGGCATGTCTTGCCATTTGAGGCGCGGGCTTACGGTAGCCTCCCACGGGCTGCGAGGACCCTCGAAAAGGCATGCCATTTCCGGTGACCAGGCCCCGAACCCATTTCCACCCCAGCGGTCCAAAGGCTATAGCCCACCGGCCTCGGTGACTATTTCACGCACTGCGCGCTGGGCATTCTTGCCATTTAGGGCGGGCTTCGACCGTAGCCTCCCAGGGCACACGAGCACCCTCGAAAACTGTACCCATTTTGGCGAGGCCCCGAACTTCCCTCCCGACCCCGCGGACAAAGGCTATAGCCCACCGGCCTCGGCGACCGTTTCTGCGCTGCGCGCTGGGATTTCTTGCCATATGAGTGCAGGCATCTAACCGTAGCCTCCCCATGGGTACCGAGAACCCTCGAAAAGACTGAACCCATTTCCGACGACAGAGCCCCTAAACCCCTCCCCCCCGCGGACCAAAAGGCTATAGCCCACCGGCCTCGGCGACTATTTGTGGCGCCCGCGCGCTGGCATTTCTTGCCATTTAGGGCGGCTTCTGACCGTAGCCTCCCCAGGCTACGAGGACCCTCGAAAAGACTGTACCCATTTTTGACGCCCAGAGCCCCAGAACTTCCCTCCCCAACCCCCGCGGACAAAAGGCTATAGCCCACCGGCCTCGGCGACCGTTTTACGCGCTGCGCCGCTGGGGATTTCTTGCCATTTTAGGGCAGGCCTCTAACCGTAGCCTCCACCGGTACGAGAACCCTCGAAAAGGCATGTACCCATTTTGACGAGCCCCTAAACCCCCTCCCCAACCCTCGCGGACCAAGGGCTGTAGCCCACCGGCCTCGGTGACTATTTCACGCAGTGCGCGCTGGGCATTTTTTGCCATTTAGGGTGAGCTTCTGACCGTAGCCTCCCAGGCACGAGGACCCTCGAAAGACTGTACCCATTCAGACGACGAGGCCCCAGCGTCCCTCCCAACCCCAGCGGACCAGGCTGCAGCCCACCGGCCTCGGCGACTATTTCACGCGTTGCGCCGCTGGTCATGTTTTGCCATTTTAGGGCAGGCTTCTGGACCGTAGCCTCCCTTGGGCACCACGAGGACCCTCGAAAAGACTGTACCCATTTCCGGCGACCAGGCCCGAAACACCTTCCCGACCCAGCGGAAAAAAGGCTATAGCCCACGGCCTCGGCGACTATTTGTGGCTGCGCGCTTGGCATTTCTTGCCATTTAGGGCGGGCTTCTGACCGTAGCCTCCCACTGAGCTACGAGGACCCTCGAAAAACTGCCATTACGGACGACCCGAGCCCGAGCGTCCTCCCGGCCCCGGACCAGGGCTAGCCCACCGGCCTCGGCAACTATTTCACGCGCTGCGCGCTGGGCATGTCTTGCCATTTGAGGCGGGCTTCTGTTGTAACCTCCCCTTTGGGCACGAGGACCCTCGAAAAAGACTGCCATTTCCGGCGACGGCCCGAAACCCATTCCAACCCCAGCGGACCAAAGGCTATAGCCCACGGCCTCGGTGACTATTTCACGCACTGCGCGCTGGCATTTCTTGCCATTTTAGGGCAGGCTTCTGACCGTAGCCTCCCCAGGCACCACGAGCACCCTCGAAAAACTGTACCCATTTTGGCCTTGAGCCCAGGCTTCCTCCCGGCCCCAGCGGACAAAGGCTATAGCCCACCGGCCTCGGCGAGCGTTTCTGTATTCTGCGGCTGGGATTTCTTGCCATTTAGGGCGGGCCTCTAAGTAGCCTCCCACGGGTGCGAGAACCCTCGAAAAGACTGTACCCATTTTCGACGACCAGAGCCCCCGAAACACCTTCCCCGACCCCCGCGGAAAAAAGGCTATAGCCCACCGGCCTCGGCGACTATTTGACGCGCTGCGCCGCTTGGCATTTCTTGCCATTTTAGGGCAGGCTTCTGACCGTAGCCTCCCACTGGGCACACGAGGACCCTCGAAAAGACTGTACCCATTTCCGACGACCAGAGCCCCCGAAACCCATTCCCAACCCCCGCGGACCAAAGGCTATAGCCCACCGGCCTCGGTGACTATTTCACGCACTGCGCCGCTGGGCATTTCTTGCCATTTTAGGGCAGGCTTCTGACCGTAGCCTCCCCGGGCTACGAGGACCCTCGTAAAACTGTACCATTTTGACTCCCAGGCCCAGAACTTCCCTGACCCCAGCGGACAAGGCTATAGCCCACGGCCTCGGCGACCGTTTCTGGCGCTGCGCGCTGAGATTTCTTGCCATTTTAGGGCAGGCCTCTAACCGTAGCCTCCCACTGGGTACACGAGCACCCTCGAAAAGACTGTACCCATTTCCGACGACCAGAGCCCCCTAAACCCCCTCCCCAACCCCCGCGGACCAAAGGCTATAGCCCACCGGCCTCGGCGACTATTTCGCGCATTGCGTCGTGGGGCATTTCTTGCCATTTTAGGGCTGTCCTCTGACCGTAGCCTCCCACTGGGCACCAGCACCCTCGAAAAGGCACCCATTTTGGCGCCCGAGCCCCGGAACTTCCTCCCCAGCCCCAGCGGACAAAGGCTGTAGCCCACGGCCTCGGCGACCGTTTCTGGCGCTGCGCTGAGGATTTCTTGCCATTTAGGGCAGGCCTCTAACCGTAGCCTCCACTGGGTACGAGAACCCTCGAAAAAGGCCTTACCCATTTCGTGACAGAGCCCCTAAACCCCTCCCAGCCCTCGCGGACCAAAGGCTATAGCCCACCGGCCTCGGTGACTATTTCACGCTGCGCTGCGCGCGCTTTCCTCCCATTTAAAGGGCAGGCTTCTGCCGTAGCCTCCCCATGGGCTACGAGGACCCTCGAAAAGACTGTACCCATTCTGGACGACAGGCCCCAGGCGTCCCTCCCGGCCCCAGCGGACCAAAGGCTATAGCCCACCGGCCTCGGCGACTATTTCACGCGTTGCGTCGCTGGGCATGTTTTGGCATTTTAGGGCAGGCTTCTGACCGTAGCCTCCCACTGGGCACACGAGGACCCTCGAAAAGACTGTACCCATTTTCGACGACCAGAGCCCCCGAAACACCTTCCCCGACCCCCGCGGAAAAAAGGCTATAGCCCACCGGCCTCGGCGACTATTTGACGCGCTGCGCCGCTTGGCATTTCTTGCCATTTTAGGGCAGGCTTCTGACCGTAGCCTCCCACTGGGCACACGAGGACCCTCGAAAAGACTGTACCCATTACGGACGACCAGAGCCCCCGAACGTCCCTCCCCAACCCCCGCGGACCAAAGGCTATAGCCCACCGGCCTCGGCAACTATTTCACGCGCTGCGCCGCTGGGCATGTCTTGCCATTTGAGGCTTGTTGTAGCCTCCCTGGGCACTGCGAGGACCCTCGAAAAGGCTGTACCCATTTCCGGCGAGGCCGAAACCCATTTCCCAACCCCAGCGGACCAAAGGCTATAGCCACGGCCTCGGTGACTATTTCGCGCCTGCGGCCGCTGGGCATTTCTTCCCATTTTGGTCAGGCCTCTGACTGTAGCCTCCCACGGGCACGAGGCACCCTCGAAAGACTGTACCCATTTTGGCGCCCAGGCCCCGAACTTCCCTCCCCAGCCCAGCGGACAAAGGCTATAGCCACCGGCCTCGGCGACCGTTTTCTGCGCTGCGCGCTGAGATTTCTTGCCATTTGAGGCGGGCCTCTCTAGCCTCCACTGGGTACACGAGAACCCTCGAAAGACTGTACCCATTTCCGGCGACAAAGGCCCCCTAAATCCCTCCCAGCCCCAGCGGACCAGGCTATAGCCCACCGGCCTCGGCGACTATTTGCTTGGCGGCAGCATTCTTGCCATTTTAGGGCGGGGCTTCTGACCGTAGCCTCCCACTGGGCACCAGGCACCCTCGAAAAACCCATTTTGGCGCAGGCCCGAACTTCCCTCCCGCGGACAAGGCTATAGCCACGGCCTCGGCGACCGTTTCTGGCGCTGCGCGCTGGGATTTCTTGCCATTTAGGGCAGGCCTCTAACCGTAGCCTCCCCGGGTACCACGAGAACCCTCGAAAAAGTGCCATTTCGGCGGCGAGGCCCCGAAACCCCTCCCAGCCCTCGCGGACCAAAAGGCATAGCCACCGGCCTCGGTGACTATTTCCCAGACTGCGCGCTGGGCATGTTTTGCCATTTTAGGGCGGGCTTGACCGTAGCCTCCCCCCAGGCACACGAGGACCCTCGAAAGGCTGTACCCATTTCGGCGGCCAGGCCGAAACACCTTCCCAAACCCATGGAAAAAAGGCTATAGCCCACCGGCCTCGGCGACTATTTGATGCGCTCGCGCTTGGGCATTTCTTGCCATTTAGGGCGAGGCTTCTGGCCGTAGCCTCGCGGGCTGCGAGGACCCTCGAAAACTGTACCCATTACGGACGACGAGCCCCGAGCGTCCTCCCCAGCCCCAGCGGACAAGGCTATAGCCCACGGCCTCGGCAACTATTTCCGCAGCTGCGCGCTGGGCATGTCTTGCCATTTGAGGCGGGGCTTACATTGTAGCCTCCACTGGGCACCGCGAGGACCCTCGAAAAGGCTGTACCCATTTTCCAGGCCCAGAGCCCATTCCCAACCCCAGCGGACCCAGGCTATAGCCACGGCCTCGGTGACTATTTCACGCCTGCGCGGCTGGGCATTCTTGCCATTTTAGGGCAGGCCTGCCGTAGCCTCCGGCTGGGCTGCACGAGCACCCTCGGCATACCCATTTTGGCGCTTGAGCCCAGAACTTCCTCCCGGCCCCGCGGACAGGCTATAGCCCACGGCCTCGGCGTGCCGTTTCTGCAGCTCGCGCTGGATTTCTTGCCATTTGGGCAGGCCTCTGACGTAGCCTCCACGGGTACTGCAGAACCCTCGAAAAAGGCTGTACCCATTTCCGGCTGACAAAAGCCCCTAAACCCCTCCCCAACCCCAGCGGACCAAAAGGCTATAGCCCACGGCCTCGGCAACTATTTGGCGCAGCCCATGGCATTTCTTGCCATTTTAGGGCAGGCTTCTGACCGTAGCCTCCCCAGGCACACGAGGACCCTCGAGGCATGCCATTCCGGACGAGCCCCGACGTCCTCCCGGCCCAGCGGACAAAAGGCTATAGCCCACCGGCCTCGGCAAGTATTTCCGCAGCGCTGCGCGCTGGGCATGTCTTGCCATTTGAGCGGGCTTGGTAGCCTCCCGCTGGGCACGAGAACCCTCGAAAAATGTACCCATTTCGGCGGCGAGCCCTAAACCCCTCCCCAACCCTCGCGGACCGAGGCTAGCCCACCGGCCTCGGTGACTATTTCCAGCAGCTGCGCGCTGGGCATTTCTTGCCATTTTAGGCGGGCTTGACCGTAGCCTCCACTGGGCACACGAGGACCCTCGAAAAAGCTGTACCCATTACGGACGAGCCCCGACGTCCCTCCCCCCCCCGCGGACCAAGGCTATAGCCCACGGCCTCGGCGACTATTTCACGCGTTGCGCGCTGGGCATGTTTGCCATTTTAGGCGGGCTTCCGGCGTAGCCTCCCACTGCGAGGACCCTCGAAAACATGCCATTTCCGGCGACGAGCCCTGAAACACCTTCCCCGACCCCCGCGGAAAAAAGGCTATAGCCCACCGGCCTCGGCGACTATTTGACGCGCTGCGCCGCTTGGCATTTCTTGCCATGTTAGGGCAGGCTTCTGACCGTAGCCTCCCACTGGGCACACGAGGACCCTCGAAAAGACTGTACCCATTACGGACGACCAGAGCCCCCGAACGTCCCTCCCCAACCCCCGCGGACCAAAGGCTATAGCCCACCGGCCTCGGCAAGTATTTAACGCGCTGCGCCGCTGGGCATGTCTTCCCATTTGAGGGCAGGCTTGTTGGCCTCACTGAGCACGAGGACCCTCGAAAATGCCCATTTCCGACGACCAGAGCCCCCGAAACACCTTCCCCGACCCCCGCGGAACAAAGGCTATAGCCCACCGGCCTCGGTGACTATTTCACGCACTGCGCCGCTGGGCATTTCTTGCCATTTTAGGGCAGGCTTCTGACCGTAGCCTCCCACTGGGCACACGAGCACCCTCGAAAAGACTGTACCCATTTTTGACGCCCAGAGCCCCAGAACTTCCCTCCCCAACCCCCGCGGACAAAGGCTATAGCCCACCGGCCTCGGCGACTATTTCACGCGCTGCGCCGCTGGGCATGTTTTGCCATTTTAGGGCAGGCTTCTGACCGTAGCCTCCCACTGGGCACACGAGGACCCTCGAAAAGACTGTACCCATTTCCGACGACCAGAGCCCCCGAAACACCTTCCCCGACCCCCGCGGAACAAAGGCTATAGCGCACCGGCCTCGGCGACTATTTGACGCGCTGCGCCGCTTGGCATTTCTTGCCATTTTAGGGCAGGCTTCTGACCGTAGCCTCCCACAGGGCACACAAGGACCCTCGAAAAGACTGTACCCATTTCCGACGACCAGAGCCGCCGACACCCCCTCCCCAACCCCCGCGGACCAAAGGCTATAGCCCACCGGCCTCGGTGACTATTTCACGCACTGCGCCGCTGGGCATTTCTTGCCATTTTAGGGCAGGCCTCTAGACGTATCCTCCCAATGGGTACACGAGAACCCTCGAAAGGCTGTGCCATTTCGTGACGAGCCCACAAACCCCTCCCGGACCCAGCGGACCAAAGGATAGCCTCGGCCTCGATGACTATTTCAGCTGCGCGCTAGGTATTTTGCCATTTTAGGCAGGCCTCGACCGTAGCCTCCCATGGGCTACGAGGATCCTCAAAATAGGCTGTACCCATTTACGACAGGCCCAGAAACCCCTCCCCGACCCCAGCGGACCAAAGTTTATAGCCACCGGCCTCGGTGACTATTTCCAGCGCCCTGCTCGCTGGGCATTTCTTGCCATTTAGGGCAGGCCTCGACCGTAACCTCCCCACTGGGTACGAGGACCCTCGAAAAGACTGTACCCATTTCCGGCGACAGGCCCGAAACCCCCTCCCGACCCCAGCGGACCAAAGGCGATAGCCCTACCGGCCTCGGTGACTATTTCAGCGCTGCGCGCTAGGTATTTTTGCCATTTAGGGCGGGCCTCGACCGTAACCTCCCCAGGCACCTACGAGACCCTCAAAATGGTACCCATTTCGGCGACGAGGCCCGAAACCCCTCCCGGCCCGCGGACCAAAGTTTATAGCCCACCGGCCTCGGTGACTATTTCCGCTGCTGCGCCTGGGCATTTCTTGCCATTTAGGGCAGGCCTCGGACCGTAGCCTCCCAGGGTACCGAGGACCCTCGAAAAGACTGTACCCATTTCGACGAGCCCAAACCTCCAGGACCGGCGATACCTCGATGACTATTTCACCAGCCGGCGGCGGCCTAGGTATTTTGCCATTTTAGGGCGGGCCTCGACCGTAGCCTCCCAGGCACACGAGGATCCTCAAAATGGCGTACCCATTTCCGACCAGGCCCCGAAACCCCTCCCGGCCCGCGGACCAAAGTTTATAGCCCACCTCGGTGACTATTTCCCGCGCCTGCGCGCTGGGCATTTCACGCCATTTTAGGGCAGGCCTCTGACCGTAGCCTCCCACTGGGTACACGAGGACCCTCGAAAAGACTGTACCCATTTCCGACGACCAGAGCCCCCGAAACCCCCTCCCCAACCCCCGTGGACCAAAGGCTATATCCCACCGGCCTCGGCGACTATTTCCCGCGCTGCCCTGCGCCGCTGGGCATTTCTTGCCATTTTAGGGCAGGCCTCTCACCGTAGCCTCCCACTGGGTACACGAGAACCCTCGAAAAGACTGTACCCATTTCCGACGACCAGAGCCCCCTAAACCCCCTCGCCAGCGGACCAAAGGCTATAGCCCACGGCCTCGGTGACTATTTCACGTGCTGCGCGCTGGGCATTTCTTGCCATTTAGGGCAGGCTTGACCGTAGCCTCCCAGGCACACGAGGACCCTCGAAAACTGTACCCATTTCGGCGAGCCCAGGCCCCCCGACCCCTGCGGACCAGGCTATAGCCCACCGGCCTCGGTGACTATTTGGCCGCTGCGCGCAGCATTTTGCCATTTAGGGCAGGCTTGACGTAGCCTCCCAGGGCTACGAGGCCCTCGAAAGAATGTACCCATTTCCGGCGACGAGCCACGAAACCCCTCCCCGACCCCGTGGACGAGGCTATAGCCCACCGGCCTCGGCGACTATTTGTGGCTGCGCGTTAGGCATTTCTTGCCATTTTAGGGCGGGCTTGACCGTAGCCTCCCCAGGCTGCGAGGACCCTCGAAAAGGCTGTACCCATTTCCGGCGGACGGGCCCGAAACCCCTCCCAACCCCGTGGACCAAGGCTATAGACCACCGGCCTCGGCGACTATTTCAGCTGCGCCTCTGGGCATTTTTGTCATTTAGGGCAGGCCTCGACCGTAGCCTCCCCAGGCACCACGAGGACCCTCGAAAAGGCTGTACCCATTTCCGACGAGCCCCGAGCCCCTCCCACCCCGTGGACCAAAGGCTATACCCCACCGGCCTCGGCTACTATTTCCCGCGCTGCGCCTCTAGGCATTTTTTGTCATTTTAGGGCAGGCCTCAAACCGTGGGCCTCCCACTGGGCACACGAGGACCCTCGGTGGTACCATTTTTGACGAGCCCTAAGCCCCTCCCAACCCCCGCGGACAAAAGGCTATAGCCCACCGGCCTCGGCGACTATTTGACGCGCTGCGCCGCTTGGCATTTCTTGCCATTTTAGGGCATGCTTCTGACCGTAGCCTCCCACTGGGCACACGAGGACCCTCGAAAAGACTGTACCCATTTCCGACGACCAGAGCCCCCGAAACCCCCTACCCAACCCCCGTGGACCAAAGGCTATAGCCCACCGGCCTCGGCGACTATTTCCCGCGCTGCCCTGCGCCGCTGGGAATTTCTTGCCATTTTAGGGCAGGCCTCTGGCCGTAGCCTCCCACTGGGTACACGAGGACCCTCGAAAAGACTGTACCCATTTCCGATGACCAGAGCCTCCTAAACGCCCTCCCCAACCCCCGCGGACCAAAGGCTATAGCCCATTGGCCTCGTTGACTATTTCACGCGCTGCGCCGCTGGGCATTTCTTGCCATTTTAGGGCAGGCTTCTGACCGTAGCCTCCCACTGGGCACACGAGGACCCTCGAAAAGACTGTACCCATTTTCGACGACCAGAGCGCCCTAAACCCCCTCCCCAACCCCCGCGGACCAAAGGCTATAGCCCACCGGCCTCGGTGACTATTTCACGCGCTGCGCCGCTTGGCATTTCTTGCCATTTTAGGGCAGGCTTCTGACCGTAGCCTCCCACTGGGCACACGAGGACCCTCGAAAAGACTGTACCCATTTCCGACGAGGCCCGAAACCCCTCCCGACCCCGTGGACCAAGGCTATAGCCCACGGCCTCGGCGACTATTTCCAGCGCTGCGCCTCTGGGCATTTTTTGTCATTTTAGGGCAGGCCTCTGACCGTAGCCTCCCACTGGGCACACGAGGACCCTCGAAAAGACTGTACCCATTTCCGACGCCCCTCCCCAACCCCCGCGGACCAAAGGCTATAGCCCACCAGCATCGGCGACTATTTCACGCGCTGCGCTGCTGGACATTTCTTGCCATTTTAGGGCAGGCTTCTGACCATAACCTCCCACTGGGCACACGAGGACCCTCGAAAAGACTGTACCCATTTCCGACGGTCAGAGCCCCCGAAACACCTTCCCCATCCCCCGCGGACCAAAGGCTATAGCCCACCGGCCTCGGCGACTATTTGACGCGCTGCGCCGCTTGGTATTTCTTGCCATTTTAGGGCATGCTTCTGACCGTAGCCTCCCACTGGGCACACGAGGACCCTCGAAAAGACTGTACCCATTTCTGATGGCCAGAGCGCCCGAACCCCCACCCCAACCCCCGCGGACCAAAGGCTATAGCCCACCGGCCTCGTTGACTATTTCACGCGCTGCGCCGCTGGGCATTTCTTGCCATTTTAGGGCAGGCTTCTGACCGTAGCCTCCCACTGGGCACACGATGACCCTCGAAAAGACTGTACCCATTTTGGCGCCCGAGCCCGAACTTCCTCCCAGCCCCAGCGGACAAAAGGCTATAGCCCACGGCCTCGGGGACGTTTCTGGCAGCTGCGCGCTGAGATTTCTTGCCATTTGAGGCAGGCCTCTAACCGTAGCCTCCCAGGGTACGAGAACCCTCGAAAAGACTGTACCCATTTCCGGACAAACCCCTAAACCCCTCCCACCCCTGCGGACCAAAGGCTATAGCCCACGGCCTCGGCGACTATTTGTGCGCCGCGCGCTTGTCATTTATTGCCATTTTAGGGCAGGCTTCTGTCCGTAGCCTCCCCTGGGCACCACAGGCACCCTCGAAAAGACTGTACCCATTTTTGGCCGGGCCCAGAACCCCTTCCCCAACCCCCGCGGACAAAAGGCTATAGCCCACCGGCCTCGGCGACTATTTGACGCGCTGCGCCGCTTGGTATTTCTTGCCATTTTAGGGCATGCTTCTGACCGTAGCCTCCCACTGGGCACACGAGGACCCTCGAAAAGACTGTACCCATTTCGATGGCGGGCGGCCGAACCCCCCACCCGACCCCGCGGACCAAAGGCTATTGCCCAACGGCCTCGTTGACTATTTCACGCGCTGCGCGGCTGGGCATTTCTTGCCATTTTAGGGCAGGCTTCTGACCGTAGCCTCCCAGGCACCGATGACCCTCGAAAAAATGTACCCATTTCGGCGGCGGGCGCGAACCCCCAGCCCCCGCGGACCAAAGGCTATAGCCCACCGGCCTCGGGGATTATTTCACGCGCTGCGCTGCTCTGCGCATTTCTTGCCATTTAGGGCGGGCCTCTGACCGTAGCCTCCCGCAGGCACCTGCGGCGACCCTCGAAAAGACTGTACCCATTTCGGCGCCCCTCCCAACCCCAGCGGACCAAAGGCTATAGCCCACCGGCCTCGGCGACTATTTCACAGCTGCGCTGGGCATTTCTTGCCATTTTAGGGCAGGCTTCGGCCGTAGCCTCCCCTTTGAGCACGAGGACCCTCGAAAAGACTGTACCCATTCCGGCGACGAGGCCCCGAACGTCCCTCCCCAACCCCCGCGGACCAAAGGCTATAGCCCACCGGCCTCGGCGACTATTTCACGCGTTGCGCCGCTGGGCATGTTTTGCCATTTTAGGGCAGGCCTCTGACCGTAGCCTCCCACTGGGCACACGAGGACCCTCGAAAAGACTGTACCCATTTCCGACGACCAGAGCCCCCGAAACACCTTCCCCGACCCCCTCGGAAAAAAGGCTATAGCCCACCGGCCTCGGCGACTATTTGATGCGCTGCGCCGCTTGGCATTTCTTGCCATTTTAGGGCAGGCTTCTGACCGTAGCCTCCCACTGGGCACACAAGGACCCTCGAAAAGACTGTACCCATTACGGACGACCAGAGCCCCCGAACGTCCCTCCCGGCCCCAGCGGGCCAGGCTATAGCCCACCGGCCTCTGCAACTATTTCACGCGCTGCGCCGCTGGGCATTTTTTGCAATTTTAGGGCAGGCTTCTGAACGTAGCCTCCCACTGGGCACACGAGGACCCTCGAAAAGACTGTACCCATTTCCGACGACCAGAGCCGCCGAAACCCCCGCCCCAACCCCCGCGGACCAAAGGCTATAGCCCACCGGCCTCGGTGACTATTTCACGCGCTGCGCCGCTGGGCATTTCTTGCCATTTTAGGGCAGGCTTCTGACCGTAGCCTCCCACTGGGCACACGAGGACCCTCGAAAAGACTGTACCCATTTTGGCGTGAGCCCAGCTTCCCTCCCAACCCCAGCGGACAAAGGCTATAGCCACGGCCTCGGCGACCGTTTCTGCGCTGCGCGCTGGATTTCTTGCCATTTGAGGCAGGCCTCTAACCGTAGCCTCCCTGGGTACCGAGAACCCTCGAAAAGACTGTACCCATTTCCGGCGACAGAGCCCCTAACCCCTCCCAACCCCGCGGACCAAAGGCTATGGCCCACCGGCTTCGGCGACTATTTGTGCGCGCGCGCTTGGCATTTCTTGCCATTTTAGGCGAGGCCTTCTGACCGTAGCCTCCCAGGTACGAGAACCCTCGAAAAGACTGTACCCATTTTCGGCGACGAGCCCTAAACCCCTCCCGACCCTCGCGGACCAAAGGCTATAGCCCACCGGCCTCGGCGACTATTTCAGCGCTGCGCGCTGGGCATGTTTGCCATTTAAGGCGGGCTTGACCGTAGCCTCCCTTTGGGCACGCTGGGGACCCTCGAAAAACTGTACCCATTTCCGGCGACGAGCCCCGAAACACCTTCCCGACCCCAGCGGAAAAAGGCTATAGCCCACCGGCCTCGGCGACTATTTGTGGCTGCGCGCTTGGCATTTCTTGCCATTTAGGGCGAGCTTCTGACCGTAGCCTCCTTTGAGCACCACGAGGACCCTCGAAAAAGGCTGTACCCATTACGGACGACGAGCCCCGACGTCCCTCCCAACCCCGCGGACAAAGGCTATAGCCCACCGGCCTCGGCTATTTCCGCAGCGCTGCGCGCTGGGCATGTCTTGCCATTTGAGGGCGGGCCGTAGCCTCCCAGGGCACGAGGACCCTCGAAAGACTGCCATTTCCGGCGACGAGCCCCGAAACACCTTCCCGACCCCGGCGGAGCAAAGGCTATAGCGCACCGGCCTCGGTGACTATTTCACGCCTTGCATCGCTGGGCATTTCTTGCCATTTTAGGGGCAGGCCGTAGCCTCCCAGGCACCACGAGCACCCTCGAAAGGACTGTACCCATTTTGGCGCCCAGGCGGAACTTCCTCCCCAACCCCAGCGGACAAAGGCTATAGCCCACGGCCTCGGCGACTATTTCCGAGCTGCGCCGGCTGGGCATGTTTGCCATTTAGGGCGGGCTTCTGACCGTAGCCTCCCAGGCACGAGGACCCTCGAAAGACTGTACCCATTTTGACAGGCCCCGAAACACCTTCCCAGGCCCCAGCGGAACAAAAGGCTATAGCCACCGGCCTCGGTGACTATTTCACGCTGCGCTGGGCATTTCTTGCCATTTAGGGCAGGCTTGACCGTAGCCTCCCGCTGGGCACCACGAGCACCCTCGAAAAATGACCCATTTTGGCGCCCAGAACTTCCCTCCCCAACCCCGCGGACCAAAGGCTATAGCCCACGGCCTCGGCGACTATTTCCGAGCTGCGCGCTGGGCATGTTTTGCCATTTTAGGGCAGGCTTCGGCCGTAGCCTCCCACTGGGCTACGAGGACCCTCGAAAGACTGTACCCATTTCCGGCGACGGGCCCGAAACACCTTCCCGACCCCAGCGGAACAAGGCTATAGCCCACGGCCTCGGTGACTATTTCACGCACTGCGCGTGGCATTTCTTGCCATTTTAGGGCGGGCTTCGACCGTAGCCTCCCAGGGCACCACGAGCACCCTCGAAAACTGTACCCATTTTGGCGCGAGCCCCGAACTTCCTCCCAGCGGACCAGGCTATAGCCCACCGGCCTCGGCGACTATTTCACGCTGCGCGCTGGGCATGTTTTGCCATTTAGGGCAGGCTTGACCGTAGCCATGCCAGGCACCGAGGACCCTCGAAAAGGCTGTACCCATTTCCGGCCGAGCCCCGAAACACCTTCCCCGACCCCAGCGGAACAAAGGCTATAAGCGCACCGGCCTCGGCGACTATTTGTGGCTTTCGGCGCTTCTTGCCATTTTAGGGCGGGCTTCTGACCAGTAGCCTCCCGGGGCACGAGGACCCTCGAAAAGACTGTACCCATTTCCGGCGGCCGGGCCCGACACCCCTCCCCAACCCCCGCGGACCAAAGGCTATAGCCCACCGGACTCGGCGACTATTTCGCGCGCTCTTGCCATTTTAGGGCAGGCCTCTGACCGTATCCTCCCAATGGGGACACGAGAACCCTCGAAAAGACTGTACCCATTTTGACGGGCCCCAAACCCCCTCCCAGCGACCCCGGACCAGGCGATAGCCTCACCGGCCTCGATGACTATTTCACCTTGTGCGCGCTAGGTATTTTTTGCCATTTTGGGGCAGGCCACGACCGTAGCCTCCCGCCCAGGCTGCGAGGATCCTCAAAATGACTGTACCCATTTCCGACGACCAGAGCCCCCGAAACCCCCTCCCCAACCCCCGCGGACCAAAGTTTATAGCCCACCGGCCTCGGTGACTATTTCCCGCGCTGCCCTGCGCCGCTGGGCATTTCCTGCCATTTTAGGGCAGGCCTCTGACCGTAGCCTCCCACTGGGTACACGAGGACCCTCGAAAAGACTGTACCCATTTCCGACGACCAGAGCCCCCGAAACCCCCTCCCCAACCCCCGTGGACCAAAGGCTATATCCCACCGGCCTCGGCGACTATTTCCCGCGATGCCCTGCGCCGCTGGGCATTTCTTGCCATTTTAGGGCAGGCCTCTCACCGTAGCCTCCCGGGTACGAGAACCCTCGAAAGAATGTACCCATTTCCGGCGACCGAGCCCCTAGCCCTCGCCGACCCCAGCGGACCAGGCTATAGCCCACGGCCTCGGTGACTATTTCACGCAGCTGCGCTTATCTTGCCATTTTAGGGCGGGCTTGTGACCGTAGCCTCCCACTTGGACACCGAGGACCCTCGAAAAACTGTACCCATTTTCGACGACGAGCCCCAACCCCTCCCGACCCCAGCGGACCAAGGCTATAGCCCACCGGCCTCGGTGACTATTTCACGGCAGCTGCGCGCTTGGCATTTCTTGCCATTTTAGGGCAGCTTGACCGTGTAGCCTCCCACTGGCCACGAGGACCCTCGAAAAGACTGTACCCATTTTCGACGACGAGCCCACTAAACCGCCACCCGACCCTGCGGACCAAAGGCTATGCCAGACCTCGGTGACTATTTCTGTGCAGCTGCGCCCGCTTGGCATTTTTGCCATTTTAGGGGCAGGCTTCTGACCGTAACCTCCCCTTTGGGCACACGGACCTCGAAAAGGACTGTACCCATTTCCGGCGGCCAGAGCCCCCCCTCCCGGCCCGTGGACCAAAGGCTAGCCCGGCGGCCTCGGCGACTATTTCAGCTGCCTGCGCGCTGGGCATTTCTTGCCATTTAGGGCGGGCCTCGACCGTAGCCTCCAGCGGGCACGAGGACCCTCGAAAGACTATACTCATTTTGACCAGGCCCCTAAACCCTCCTGACCCCAGCGGACAAAAGGCTATAGCCACGGCCTCGGCGACTATTTGGCCCAGCGGTTAGGCATTTCTTGCCATTTTAGGGCAGGCTTCTGACCGTAGCCTCCCGCTGGGCTGCGATGACCCTTGAAAACTGTACCCATTTCCGACACGAGCCCCAAGCGCCTCCCGACCCCGCGGACCAAAGGCTATAGCCCACGGCCTCGGTGACTATTTCCGCAGCTGCGCTGGACATTCTTGCCATTTTAGGCGCTTCTGGCCGTAGCCTCCCAGGTACGAGGACCCTCAGCTGTACCCATTTCCGACACGAGCCCCGAAACCACCCCCGCCCCCAAAGGCTATAGTCCACCGACCTCGGTGACTATTTCCTGCAACTGTGCTGGGCATTTCTTGCCATTTAGGGCGGGCCTCGACCATAGCCTCCCACTTTGGGTACGAGGACCCTCGAAAAACTGTGCCATTTCCGACGACCCCCTAAGCCCCTCCTCGACCCCGGACAAAGGCTATAGCCCACCGGCCTCGGCGACTATTTGTGCGTTAGGCATTCTTGCCATTTAGGGCAGGCTTCTGACCGTAGCCTCCCATGGGCACCACGATGACCCTTGAAAGACTGTGCCCATTTCCGACACGAGCCCCGAGCGCCCCTCCCGGCCCAGCGGACCGGCTGCCCACGGCCTCGGTGACTATTTCCGCAGCGCTGCGCGCTGGACATTTCTTGCCATTTTAGGGCACGCTTCGGCGTAGCCTCCCTTTGGGTACGAGGACCCTCGAAAGACTGTACCCATTTCCGACACCCAGGCCGAAACACCCCGGCCCCAGCGGACCAGGCTATAGTCCACCGACCTCGGTGACTATTTCACGCTTGCGCGCTGGGCATTTCTTGCCATTTTAGGGCAGGCCTCGACCATAGCCTCCCCTTGGGTACGAGGACCCTCGAAAAGGTGTACCCATTTCCGGCTGACGAGGCCCTGAGCCCCTCCCCGGCCCCGCGGACCAAAGGCTGTGCCCACCGGCCTCGGCGACTATTTCCTGCGCCGCGGGTCATTTCTTGCCATGTGCGGGCACGCTTCTGACCGTAGCCTCCCACTTTGGGTACGAGGACCCTCAAAGACATGCCATTTCCGACACCCGAGCCCCCGAAACACTGACCCCGCGGACCAAGGCTATAGTCCACCGACCTCGGTGACTATTTCAGCCTTGCGCGTGGGACATTCTTGCCATTTAGGGCAGGCCTCGACCATAAGCCTCCACTTGGTACGAGGACCCTCAAAGACTGTAACCATTTCCGACACCCAGGCCCGAGCGCCTCTGACCCCAGGACCAAAGGCTATAGCCCACCACGGCCTCGGCGACTATTTCACGCAGCTGCGCCGCGGACATTTCTTGCCATTTTGGGCGAGGCTTCTGACCTGTAGCCTCCCACTTTGGGTACGAGACCCTCAAAAGGCATGTACCATTCCGACACCGCAGGCCCGAAACACCCTGACCCACCCCCGCGGACCGAGGCTGCCAAGCCACCGACCTCGGTGACTATTTGCCCCGGCTCGCTGCCGGCTGAGGGATTTCTTTGCCATTTAGGAGGCCTCGACCGTCCCCAGCCTCCCCTTTGGTACAGAGGACCTCGAAAGAGTTGTGCCATATCCGGCGACCAGGCCCCTAAACCCCTCCCCGGCCCCAGCGGACCGAGGCTATAGCCCTGAGCCTCGTTGGCTATTTCAGCTTGTGACTGCGCGGCAAGTTCTTGCCATTTTGGGGCGAGGCTTCCCAACTAGTAGCCTCCCACGGGCACGAGGACCCTCGAAAAGCTGTACCCATTTTGACAAAAGCCCCTAAACCCCTCCCCGGCCCCCAGCGGACCATTTTGGCATAGCCCACCGGCCTCGGTGACTATTTCACCAGCTGCGCGCTGGCATTTCTTGCCATTTTAGGCGGGGCTTCGACCGTAGCCTCCCACTGGGCACTAGGCCCTCGAAAACTGTACCCATTTCCGCAGGCCCCAGGCCCCTCCGAACCCCCGTGGACCAAGGCTATAGACCAGGCCTCGGCGACTATTTCAGCTGCGCCCTGGGCATTTGTGTCTTTTAGGGCGGGCCTCGGCGTAGCCTCCCAGCTGGGTACGAGGACCCTCGAAAAAGTACCCATTTCCGGCGACGAGCCCCTAAGCCCTCCCCGACCCCAGCGGACCAAAGTCTATAGCCCGCTGGCCTCGGTGACTATTTCACCGCTGAACGCTTGGCATTTCTTGCCATTTTATGGCGCTTCGACCGTAAGCCTCCCAGGCACGAGGACCCTCGAAAAGGCGTACCCATTTCGTGACGAGGCCCAGAACCCCCTCCGGCCCGTGGACCAAAGGCTATAACCCACGGCCTCGGCTGACTATTTCCAGCTGCGCCTCACAGGCATTTTTGTCATTTAGGGCCTCTGACCGTAGCCTCCCCACTGGGCACGAGGACCCTGTGCCCATTTCCGACGACCAAGCCCGAAACCCCTCCCGGCCCGCGGACCAAAGGCTATAGCCCACCGGCCTCGGTGACTATTTCCGTGCTGCAGCTGGGCATTTCTTGCCATTTAGGGCAGGCCTCTGACCGTAGCCTCCCAGCTATCTGAGGGGCCTCGAAAAACTATGTACCCATTTTGGACTACGGGCCCCGGCGTCCCTCCCAACCCCGCGGGCAAGGCTATAGCCCACCGGCCTCGGCGACTATTTCAGCGCTGCGCCGCTGGGCATGTCTTGCCATTTTATGGCGAGGCTTCGGACCGTAACCTCCCGCAGGCACGAGGACCCTCGAAAAGACTGTACCCATTTCCGGCGATCGAGCCCGAAACACCTTCCCCGTCCCAGCGGACCGAGGCTATATCCAGGTCCTCGGCGACTATTCAACGCTGCTGCGCTGGGCATTTCTTGTCATTTGGCGGCAGGCCTCTGTTGTAGCCTCCACAGAGACGAGGACCCTCGAGAAACTGTACCCATTTTGCATTTCGGCCCGCCTCCCGGCCCCGCGGACCAGAAAGGCTATAGCCGGCCCAGTCGGCGACTTTTTCGCAGCTGCGCTGCTTGGACATTTCTTGCCATTTCGGCGGGCTTGACCGTAGCCTCCCACTGGGAACACGAGGAGCCTCGAAAAGACTGTGCCCATTTTCGTCGACGAGCCCATAACCCCTCCCCGACCCCGGACCAAGGCTATAGCCACCGGCCTCGGTGACTATTTCACTGAGCTGCGCCCTGGGTATTTTTGTCATTTAGGGCAGGCCTCGACCGTAGCCTCCCCCAGGGCTACGAGGACCCTCGGCCCATGTACCCATTTCGGCGGCCGCGGCGCCCCTCCCAGACCCAGCGGACCAAAGGCTATAGCCCACCGGCCTCGGCGACTATTTCCGCTGCGCCCGTGCGGACATTTCTTCTCATTTTAGGGCGACTTCTGACGTAAGCCTCCCAGGCTACGAGGAACCTCGAAAAGACTGAACCCATTTCCGGCGACAGGCCCGAAACACCTTCCCGACCACCCGCGGACCAGCGCTATAGCCCTCGTGGCCTCGGTGACTATTTGGCCTTGCCGCAGGTATTTCTTGCCATTTTAGGCGGAGCTTCTGACCGTGTAGCCTCCCAGGCACGAGGACCCTCGAAAAGACTGTACCCATTTACGGCGACCAGGCCCGAAACCCCCTCCCGACCCTGCCGGACCAAGGCTATAGCCCACCCGGCCTCGGCGACTATTTCACGCGTTGTGCGGCTGGGCATGTCTTGCCATTTTAGGGCGGGGACCCGTAGCCTCCCAGCAGGCACGGGACCCTCGAAAAACATGTACCCATTTCCGACTGACGAGCCCTGGCCCCCTCCCAGGCCCCCCGGACCAGGCTGGCCCACGGCCCGCGGCGTCGGTGACTATTTCACCGGCGCTGCGCGCTAGGCATTTCTTGTCATTTAGGCCAGGCCTCGACCGTAGCCTCCCACCAGGCTGAGGACCCTCGAAAAGCGTACCCGTTTCGGCGGCGCCCGCCTCCGACCCCGCGGACCAAGGATATAGCCCGCGGGCCTCGGCGACTATTTCGCGCGCTGCGACGCTTGGCATTTCTTGCCATTTGGGCGGGCTTCTGACACGTATCCTCCCCAGGCACCACGAGGCCCTCGAAAAACTACACATTTCGACACCAGCCCCGACGCCCCTCCCCAACCCCAGCGGACCAAAGGCTATAGCCCGACCTCGGCGACTATTTCACGCAGCTGCGCGCTGGCATTTCTTGCCATTTTAGGGGCGGGCTTCGGCCGTAGCCTCCCGATGGACTACGAGGACCCTCGTTCAGAGCTGTACCCATTTCCGATGAGCAGGCCCCAGGCCCCTCCCGGCCCCAGCGGACCTAAGGCTATATATCCGCCCAGCCTCGGTGACTATTTCACGCACGCCTTTGCGCCTTTGAGCATTTCTTGCCATTTTAGGCGAGGCCACGGCCGTAGCCTCCCAGGCGCGAGGACCCCCAAAATCTGTAGCCATTTCCGACACCCAGGCCCCGAGCGCCTCCTCGACCCCAGCGGACCCAAAGGCTATAGCCCACGGCCTCGGCGACTATTTCAGCGTGCGGCTGGGCATTTCTTGCCATTTTAGGGCAGGCTTCGACCGTAGCCTCCCAGGCACGAGGACCTCGAAAAGCATGCCCATTTCAGGCGGACCAGGCCCCAACCCCTCCCAGCCCCTGCGGACCAAAGGCTATAGCCCGCGGCCTCGGTGACTATTTCACGCGCTGCGCGCTGAGGCATTTCTTGCCATTTAGGGCGGGTCGGCCCGTAGCCTCCCACCCCAGGCACGCCGGGACCCTCGAAAAGACTGTACCATTCGACACCCAGCCGCTGAGCGCCCTCCCGGCCCCAGCGGACCGAGGCTATAGCCCACCGGCCTCGGTGACTATTTCAGCTGCGCGCTCCGCATTCTTGCCATTTAGGGCAGGCCTCGTGACCGTAGCCTCCAGCCGGCGCGAGGACCCTCGAAAGACTGTACCCATTTCCGACACCTGAGCCCCGAGCGCCCCTCCCAGCCCCCAGCGTGCCAAAGGCTATAGCCCACCGGCCTCGGTGACTGTTTCCTGCAGCGCTGCGTCGCGGACATTCTTGCCATTTTAGGGCGGGGCTTGACCATAGCCTCCCCAGAGTGCGAGACCCTCGTAAAAACTGTACCCATTTCCGATGACGAGCCCTCGAAACCCCCTCCCGACACCCAGCGGACCAAAAGGCTATAGCCCACGGCCTCGGCGACTATTTCCTTGTGCTGCGGCTGGGCATTGTGCCATTTAGGCGAATGGCGTAGCCTCCCGCTAGGAGCGCGAGACCCTCGAAAAGGTGTACCCATTCCGACTCGAGCCCCGAGCGCCTCCCCGGCCCAGCGGACCAAAGGCTATAGCCCACCGGCCTCGGCGACTATTTCACGTGCTGCGCCGTTGGACATTTCTTGCCATTTTAGGGTAGGCTTCTGACCGTAGCCTGCGACTGGGCACACGAGGACCCTCGAAAAGACTGTACCCATTTCCGACGACCAGAGCCCCCGAAACACCTTCCCCAACCCCCGTGGACCAAAGGCTATAGCCCACCGGCCTCGGCGACTATTTGTGCGCCGCTTGGCATTTCTTGCCATTTAGGGCAGGCTTCTGGCCGTAGCCTCCCAGGCACGAGACCCTCGTAAAGACTGTACCATTTCGATTGAGCCCCGGCCCCTCCCCAACCCCGCGGACCAAAAGGCTATAGCCACGGCCTCGGTGACTATTTCCAGCTGTACGCTGGGGCATTTCTTGCCATTTTGGTGAGGCCTCGGCGTAGCCTCCAGCTGGGCTGCGAGGACCCTCGAAAAACTGTACCCATTTCCGACCAGGCCTAAACCCCTCCCAACCCCAGCGGACCAAAAGCTATAGCCCACGGCCTCGGTGACTATTTCAGCGCTGCGCCCAGTATTCTTGCCATTTTAGGGCAGGCTTGACCGTAGCCTCCAGGCACACGAGGACCCTCGAAGCTGTACCATTTCCGGCGCGAGCCCCGAGCGCCTCCCGGCCCCGCGGACCGGCTATAGCCCACCGGCCTCGGTGACTATTTCCGCGCTGCGCGCTGAGCATTTCTTGCCATTTAGGCGGGCCTGACCGTAGCCTCCCAGGCACGCGAGGACCCTCGAAGCTGTACCCATTTCGACACCCAGGCCCCGAGCGCCCCTCCCGGCCCGCGGACCAAAGGCTGCTAGCCCACGGCCTCGGTGATTATTTCCAGCTGCGCGCTGCATTTCTTGCCATTTAGGGCAGGCCCGGCCGTAGCCTCCAGCTGGGCGCGAGGACCCTCGAAGACTGTACCAATTTCCGGCGCCCAGGCCCCGAGCGCCTCCCGCCCCGCGGACCAAGGCTATAGCCCACGGCCTCGGCGACTATTTCAGCTGCGCGCTGGACATTTCTTGCCATTTTAGGGCGGGGCCTTGACCGTAGCCTCACTGGACACACGAGGACCCTCGTTAGGCTGTACCCATTTCCGATGAACGGCCCCAAATCCCCTCGGCCCCAGCGGAAAAAGGCTATAGCCCACCGGCCTCGGTGACTATTTCCGCACTGCGCGCTGAACATTTCTTGCCATTTTAGGGCAGGCTTCTAACAGCCTCGGCTGGGCACGAGGACCCTCGAGAAGGCATGCCCATTTCCGATGACGAACCCCAACCCTCCCAGCCCCAGCGGACCAAGGCTATATCCCACGGCCTCGGCGAATATTTCACCGCTGCGCGCTGGACATTTCTTCTCATTTTGGGTAGGCTTCTGGACCGTAGCCTCGGCCCAGGCACGAGGCCCTCGAAAATTGCCCATTTCGGCGACCAGGCCCTAAACCCCCTCCCCAACCCCCGCGGACCAAAGGCTATAGCCCACCGGCCTCGGTGACTATTTCACGCGCTGCGCCGCTGGGCATTTCTTGCCATTTTAGGGCAGGCCCTGACCGTAGCCTCCCACTGGGCACGCGAGGACCCTTGAAAAGACTGTACCCATTTCCGACGCCCCTCCCCAACCCCCGCGGACCAAAGGCTATAGCCCACCGGCCTCGGCGACTATTTCACGCGCTGCGCCGCTGGGCATTTCTTGCCATTTTAGGGTAGGCTTCTGACCGTAGCCTCCCACTGGGCACACGAGGACCCTCGAAAAGACTGTACCCATTTTCGATTACCAGAGCCCCCGAAACCCCCTCCCCAACCCCCGCGGACCAAAGGCTATAGCCCACCGGCCTCGGTGACTATTTCCCGCGCTGTGCCGCTGGGGATTTCTTGCTATTTTAGGGCCGGCCTCTGACGTAGCCTCACTTTGAGCACGAGGACCCTCGAAAGGCTGTACCCATTTCCGACGACGAGCCCTAAACCCTCCCGGCCCAGCGGACCAAAAGGCTATAGCCCACGGCCTCGGTGACTATTTCACGCGCTGGCGCTGGAGCATTTCTTGCCATTTTAGGGCAGGCCTGACCGTAGCCTCCCCGGGCGCGAGGACCCTCGAAAGACTGTGCCATTTCCGACACCCAGGCCCCAGGCGCCCCTCCCGGCCCCGCGGAAAAAGGCTATAGCCCACGGCCTCGGTGGACTGTTTCCGCAGCTGCTTGTGGGCATTTGTTGCCATTTAGGGCGGGCTTGACCGTAGCCTCCCCCAGGCTACGAGGGCCCTCGAAAAGGCTGTACCCATTTGCGGCGATGACGAGACCCCAAACCCCTCCCAACCCCGCGGACCAAAGGCTATAGCCCACCGGCCTCGGCGACTATTTCACGCTGCGCGCTGAGCATTTCTTGCCATTTTAGGCGGGGCTTGACCGTAGCCTCCCCAGGCACCACGAGGACCCTCGAAGCCATGCCATTTGCGGCGGCGAGCCCTGAAACCCCTCCCCGGCCCGCGGACCCAGGCTATAGCCCCACTGACTATTTCATCGCTGCGCGCTGGGCATTTCTTGCCATTTAGGGGCGACCGACGCGGCCGCCCAGGCGCGAGGACCCTCGAAAAGACTGTACCCATTTTCGACACCCAGAGCCCCCGAACGCCCCTCCCCAACCCCCGCGGACCAAAGGCTATAGCCCACCGGCCTCGGTGATTATTTCACGCGCTGCGCCGCTGCGCATTTCTTGCCATTTTAGGGCAGGCCCAGACCGTAGCCGCCCCCATGGACCGCCAGGACCCGCGAAAAGACTGTACCCATTTCCGGCCCGAGCCCCGACGCCTCCCCGGCCCCAGCGGACCAAAGGCTATAGCCCGGCCTCGGCGACTATTTCTGCGCCGCTGGACATTTCTTGCCATTTTAGGCGGGCTTGACCGTAGCCTCCCCACTTGGACACGAGGACCCTCGTTAAGGCTGTACCCATTTCCGATGAACAAAGCCCCCCCAAACCCCCCCCCCACCCCCGCGGAAAAAAGGCTATAGCCCACCGGCCGCGGTGGCATTTCGCAGCGCTGCGCCGCTGGACATTTCTTGCCATTTTAGGGCAGGCTTCTAACCGTAGCCTCCCACTGGGCACACGAGGACCCTTGAGAAGACTGTACCCATTTCCGATGACCAGAGCCCCCGAAACCCCCTCCCCAACCCCCGCGGACCAAAGGCTATAGCCCACCGGCCTCGGTGACTATTTCACGCGCTGCGCGCTGAGCATTATTGCCATTTAGGGCAGGCCTGACCGTAGCCTCCAGCTGAGCGCGAGGACCCTCGAAAAGACTGTACCCATTTCCAGCACAGAGCCCCGAGCGCCCTCCCCAACCCCCGCGGACAAAAGGCTATAGCCCACCGGCCTCGGTGACTGTTTCACGCGCTGCGCCGCTGGACATTTCTTGCCATTTTAGGGCAGGATTCTAACCGTAGCCTCCCACTGGGCACGCGAGGACCCTTGAAAAGACTGTACCCATTTCGGCCTCCCCAAGCCCCAGCGGACCCAGGCTATAGCCCACGGCCTCGGCGACTATTTCACGAGCTGCGCGCGCTGGGCATTTCTTGCCATTTTAGGCGGGCTTCTGACCGTAGCCTCCCCTTTGAGCACGCGAGGGCCCTCGAAAAACTGCCCATTTCCGATGACGAGCCCGACGCCCTCCCGGCCCAGCGGACCCGAGGCTATAGCCAGCGGCCTCGTGACTATTTCACGCAGCTGCGCGCTGGACATTTCTTGCCATTTTAGGGCAGGCCCTGACCGTAGCCTCCCACTGGACACACGAGGACCCTCGTTAAGGCTGTACCCATTTCCGATGAACAAAGCCCCCCAAATCCCCTCCCCAACCCCCGCGGAAAAAAGGCTATAGCCCACCGGCCTCGGTGACTGTTTCACGCGCTGCGCCGCTGGACATTTCTTCTCATTTTAGGCGGGCTCTAACCGTAGCCTCCCACGGGCTGCAGTACCCTCGAAAGACTGTACCCATTTCCGATGACGGGCCGAAACCCCTCCCGGCCCCAGCGGACCAACGGCTATAGCCCACCGGCCTCGGTGACTATTTCAGCGCTGCGCGCTGGGCATTTATTGCCATTTTAGGGCGAGCCCTGACCGTAGCCTCCTCCTGAGCCGAGGACCCTCGAAAAGACTGTACCCATTTCCAACACCCAGGCCCCACGCCTCCCAGTCCAGCGGAAAAAGGCTATAGCCCACCGGCCTCGGTGGCGGTTTCTGCGCGCTGGACATTTCTTGCCATTTAGGCGAGATTCTAACCGTAGCCTCCCACTTTGAGCGCGAGGACCCTTGAAAAAGGCATGCCCATTTCGGCGCCCTCCCCAACCCCGCGGACCAAGGCTATAGCCCACCGGCCTCGGCGACTATTTCACGACTGCGCGCTGGGCATTTCTTGCCATTTTAGGGCGGGCTTCTGACCGTAGCCTCCCATTTGAGCGCGAGGCCTCGAAAAACTGTACCCATTTGCGGCGACGAGCCCTAACCCCTCCCAACCCCGCGGACCAAAGGCTATAGCCACGGCCTCGGTGACTATTTCACTGCGCGCTGAGCATTTGTGCCATTTAGGGCGGCGACCGTAGCCTCCCAGGGCGCGAGGACCCTCGAAAAATGTACCCATTTCCAGCACAGGCCCCGAGCCCCTCCCAATCCCAGCGGAAAAAGGCTATAGCCCACCGGCCTCGGTGGTATGTTTCACCTTGGCTGGACATTTCTTGCCATTTTAGGCGAGGATTCTAGTAGCCTCCCAGGCCGCGAGGACCCTTGAAAATGTACCCATTTCGGCGCCCTCCCAGCCCCGCGGACCAGATGCTATAGCCCACCGGCCTCGGCGACTATTTCCTGATCTGCGCCGCTGGGCATTTCTTGCCATTTAGGCGGGCTTGACGTAGCCTCCCCTGGGCCGCGAGGCCCTCGAAAAGCTGTGCCCATTGCGGCGGGCCCCTAAACCCCTCCCGGCCCCGCGGACCAAAGGCTATAGCCCACGGCCTCGGTGACTATTTCACCTGCGCTGAGGCATTGTGCCATTTTAAGGAGGCCTGACCGTAGCCTCTCTCCTTTGAGCGAGGACCCTTGAAAAGACTGTACCCATTTCCGATGCCCCTCCCTAACCCCGCGGACCAAAGGCTATAGCCCACCGGCCTCGGCGACTATTTCACGCTGCGCCGCTGGGCATTTCTTGCCATTTTAGGGTAGGCTTCTGACCGTAGCCTCCGGCTGCAGGACCCTCGAAACAAGTACCCATTTTCGATTACGGGCCGAAACCCCCGGACCAAAGGCTATAGCCCACGGCCTCGGTGACTATTTCCATGTGTGGGGATTTCTTATATTTTAGGGCCGGCCTCAGCTGTTGGTGTTAGAAAGTGTATATTTATAAAGGAGAAAATCGTCATTTTACACTTCAAGTCTCACTAACATTGCTATTTTTATTTATTTAAGTATTTTGTTATTTAATTACGTGTGTTTCATTATAATTAGTTATTTTATGTATTTTAGGGGTATCACGATCATTTCACAATGAACAGGTGATCAGACAGCAAAACGGACGTCACATTTGAACTCAGGACGATCGAAAACTTTAGGAGGAGCATAAAAGGAAAAATGTCACTGTTCACATATACGGAACTATTCATACGTATAGTACTGTTCATGGTACTGTACAAATAGTGTTACTGTGCAAAAACCGGTTTACTGTGCAAATAGTGGTCAAACCGTGTGAACTGTGCAAATAGTATTACTGTTCAAATAGTGGTACATTGTTGTTGTTGATGGCGATGCAATCACTGGCGTCGGCTGTTTTAATCCGATGGTCATGATTCACTCAATGTACCTATAAAAAGGGGGCTTCCCCCCCCCCTAATTTGATATCCCTGAATTCATTTGTAAGCTTAGATTTTTGTAATTCCTTCTCTTTCTTGTATTTTCTTTGTATTTTAATAAATTCCCATTTTACCCTTATTTCAAATATTAGTAGCTAATTTTCTTTCCAGCTTTGGTTGAAGGTGAATTCTCCACATGTTCCAGGGGCTTTATTTGGTAAATTTATTTTCTATTCCTCTAATATTTGTGGTTGTTTTGACTTTTTGACAAATAATAATAGTCTTGTCTAGATACATCGCCATGGTTAAACCGGCACCCTAATACAAAGGTTATTATTATTTGTACGATAAGCCCTTAGCACCATACTTATTTGAGCGTGGTTCATGAGGTGTGGAATCCCCCCTCATGATTTAATTGGTATTAATATGGAATATTTAGCCCATGGAGCATGTTGATGCAGATCCGGATACCCAAGTGCTTTATCTCAATAGATTCCAATTTAAGTTATTCCTACCATTTTAAATTTCAATTCTAGCATATTTTAAATTCCTTTCACCACAAATCCAACCATCCATTTAAAAGAAAATTAATTCTACAAACAATTAAAATCAACCTCCTCGTGGGATCGACACTCGTCACCATTGATCTATTCTACAATAGATTCGTGCGCTTGCGAGTTCAATAAAATTTGCACAACAAGTTTTTGGCGCCGTTGCCGGGGAGGTAAGTATTTTAATTCATAGAATTAATTTTTATTTATTTATTTATTTTAGTTGTTTTCTTGTAATTTTAGTTTTCTCCTTTTCTCATTTAAACAAAAAATAATAATAATAAGGTTAGAATTTTTTTTCCTTTAAATTTGCGTAATTTAATTTTTCTATCATTTTTTTTTGTAATTTAATTTTGTTTATCTAGTTATCTTTCTTTGTTATTTATTTTAATTTTAGTTAATATTTGTTTCACGTAATTTCTTTTTCTTATAGCAATTGAGTGTATTTTCATATTAAGATTGTAACAACGTGACAAGGTTAGTATCGTAATTTCTCCCTCTTCTTTATTTTTTGTTTTATTTTTTTTTATTCTTTGCATGCATGGTCGAAGGTCATTATCACCTAATCTTGAACCTTTAGACCTAGAATTAGAAAAAACACTTCATGCCTTTACAAACACACTACATTTAAAAGAGAATTGACATGGATTTGCAAAACCAACGAACCACGCGGAGAGGCCATTTAAGGACTATTTTAGTCCCTTAGCTAATTTGAGCACATCATGCATAAGGTACCCAAATGTAGCAGCTAGGAGTTTTGAATTAAAACCTAGTGTGCTAAATTGTCTCCCAACATTCTATGGCCTAGAAAATGAGGACCCATATAATCATCTGAATGATTTTCATGCTGTTGTCAAACTTTTTAAATAAATTTTTGATGATGATGTTAAACTTAGATTATTCCCATTTTCTTTAAAGGATAGAGCTCGTTCATGGTTTAATACATTGCACCGCTAATAGCATTACATCATGGGAACAAATGGTAACTAAATTTTAAATAAATATTTCCCGATTCATAAAACCAATGCTATTCGCGAAATTTCAGAATTTACCCAAAGAGGCAGACGAGCAGTTTTGAGCATGGGAGCGATTCAATGGGCTACTCTTGAAGTGTCCACATCATGGGTACGAGAAATGGCACCAATGCCAATACTTTTTGGAGGGATTATTGCCACATGTGCAAGAATGGCTAATGGCGACCGGTGGAGGAGAGTTAATGTCCAAAAGCGCATCAGAGATTTGGGAATTCTTCCAGCGCCAATCGGATAATTCACTCAGAAATACCAGGAGAATTAAGGGAGTTAATGAGGTTCACGTTGGCGAGTCAAGCTCAGGAATTAAAGAAGTCAAAGAGATGGTTGAAGGCCTTTCTCGACGAATAGCATCATTAACGACAGACTCAGCGAACCACATGACCATGACTCATATTCAAATCAAGTCAATGCCGCCAGGGTCATGAAAACCATCAATTACAACTCATACTCCAACACATACAACCACGGATGGAGATCACCCGATTTTCATGGTCTCGAGATTCCAACAAAATGAACCAGCGGCTCCACCTCGCACAATTCCTCGAATTTCTCGAGCCGTTCGACCACCGTTTAGACCGTACAATCAAAACCAAACCACTCTCTACCCGGACCATGGGAGGATACATTCAAAATTTCAAGAACTCTACTCATTCGAATCGATCAACGAATCGTACCATTGATGAATTGCGAAATGAAATGAGGCGGGGCTTGACTCAGCCAATCAATTTCAAATCTCGAGAAAATGGTGGGACAACTTGCTTCTTCGGTTCAAACCTTGACAATGACCGTTGAAGGTAAATTTCCAAGTCAACGATTACACAACCTAAGCGGTGCATGAAGCAAATTCAGATTCACCACGTGACATGGAGAGGTCAAAGCCGTCATGACCTTAAGAAAGGAAAGAAGTTGACAACAAAGTGGAGATGCGGTGCGAAATCAACTCAGTTGTACACAGTGAATCGAGGATCCATCACGGAGGAGAAAGAAGAAACCAACTCACGAGAATACATTCCTAGCTCCGTTTCCTCGGAGGTTAGCTAAAGGAAGAAAGGAAAATCCGGGTGAGATTTTGAAATCTTCAACGGTGAGTGTAAACATTCCTTTACTTATAAAACAAGTGCCATCGTATGCCAAGTTTCTTAAAGACCTTTGCACTAAAAGAAATATTCATGTTGAAAAAGGCCTTTTTAACGAGAAAATGTTAGTTCTATATTCAATAAAATACCTCTAAAATGCAAAGATCCGAGCTCCCATATCTCTTGTAGTATAGGGAACCACACAATTGAGAATGCTTTGTTGGATTTAGGAGCTAGTGTAAATCTGTTGCCTTAATGCATGTTGTGAAACTTGGGTGGGAGAATTACACCCAACTCCGGTGGTGTTACAACTTGAGATCGGTCCACGAAAATCCCTCGTGGTATTGTGGAGGGCGTCTTATTCGGTGAACAAGTTTTATTTTCTGTTGATTTCATTGTAATTGACACTCAACGGTCAAGATTCGAAAGCACATCCCATTATCCTGGGCCGACCTTTCTTGGCAACCGCCGATGCTCACATCAATGCGGGGACGGAAATATGCACGGTTGTCCTTTGGCAATATGACCGTGGAGCTCAATATTTTCAACATTGCCAAACAACCTCACAATGTGGATGATGGAATTGTTGATGTGGATTTAATAGAAGCATTAGTTGATAATAATTTTCTTTCAAACCTTAGTGATGACCCTTTGCAAACATGTTTAACTCACTTTGGTTTGGATTTTGATATTGACAGATCAATCGATGAGGTCAATGCCCTGCTTGACTCAGCACCATCCATGGACACAAATAAATGGAAGTCAAGATCTGAACAACTAGTGCAATCAGAGAAAAAACTCAACCCATCATCAGAATCACCACGAAACTCGAGCTCAAGCCATTGCAACACTTTGGAATCGCATTCTTGGGAGAAGAAAGTACTTTTGCGGTAATCATCTCTTCCTCCTCGATGGCGAACAAAGGTAAGTTGTTGGATGTTTTATAAGAGAATAAAGGAGCATTAGGATGGACCATAGCTGACATAAAAGGTATAAACCCGATGGGCGCATGCATTACATTCACCTTGATGAAAATGCTAGACTACTTAGGGAAATGCAACGTCGGTTAAATCTAACATGAAAGAAGTTGTTATGAAGTCCTTAAGCTATTAGATGCGGTATTATTTACCCCATTTACGATAGTTCATGGTGATCTGTGCAAGTTGTTCAAAAAGTCGAGTCACGGTAGTTACCAATCTAATAATGAATTAGTGCCCCTTAGGTAACTACGAGGATGGCGTGTATGCATTGATTATAGGAAGTTGAATTACATTACCGTAAAGACCATTTTCCTTTACCATTTATCGATCAAATGCTTGATAGATTAGCGGTCATAATTTTATTGCTTTCTAGATGGCTACTCGGGATATAATCGATTCCCATGCCAAAGATCGAGAAACTACCTTCACTTGCCGCGCGCGGTACTTTTACATATAGGAGAATGCCATTAGGATTATGTAATGCTACATTTCAACGATGCATGTTGAGTATTTTTTGATATGGTTGAGCGATTCCTTGAGGTCTTTATGGATGACTTTTCTGTTTTTGGTGATTCGTTTGATCGATGTTTACATCTAACACTAGTTGATGTATCGAGAAAATTTAGTCTTGAATTGGGAAAAATGCCATTTATGGTAAAACAAGGTATTGTTCTCGGTCACAACAATTCAAGCAAAGGTATTTAGTAAGATAAAGCCAAGGTGTGGCTCATTTCTAATCTTCATCCACAAAAGCGAGTCGAGTAAGATCTTTCCTTGGGCATCTTGGTTTTATAGGCGTTTCTTTAAAAATTTTAGCAAAGTTTCTAGACCCTTATGTAATCTACTTGCTAAGGATGTAGCTTTTGTCTTTGATGATTCATGTCTTGTGGCATTTGAAAATTTAAAGCAGTTGTTGACATCATCACCCATCATTCAGCCCCCAATTGGAACTTACCATTTGAGCTTATGTGTGATGCATCGATTATCTATGGAGGCGATATTAGGACAAAGAGTTGATCGAGTTCCCCATGTGATTTACTATGCTAGTATGACATTGAATGATGCACAATTAGAATTATTCAACCAGAAAAAGAAATGCTATGTAGTGTTTGCATTAGAAATTTCGATCTTATCTCATTGGTTGTAAAATAATTATATTCACGGATCATCTTTGTTCTTAAATATCTTCTCACAAAGAAAGATGCAAAGCTAGACTAATTCGTTGGGTGTTACTTTTGCGAGAATTTGACTTAGAAATCAAGGATAAGAAAGGAGCGAGAAAATGTTGTGGTGACCATCTTTCGTCTCCATTTTGACACAACTATAGAACCATTACCCTTGAATGAGTCATTTCGGATGAACCATTAATGAGTGTGGAAGTAGTACCATGGTATGTTGATATTGTTAATTATCTTGTTACAGGTCAACTTCCAGACCATTGGACTAAGTAGGACAAGCCCAAATTCTTTGCAGAAATAAAAAATTTCTTTTGGGATGATCCTTATCTATTCAAGTATTGTGCAGATTAAATTGTTAGACGATGTGTCCCAGAGAATGAATTTAAAAACATTCTTTCTTTCTGCCATGAACAAGCTTGTGGAGGCCACTTGATTACTAAGCAACTACAAAAATTTTACAATGTGGTTTTATTGGCCAACTATATTTCGAGATGCTTACATTTGTTCTTCATGTGATAGGTGTCAGCGAATGGGGAGCATAACACGAAGAAATATGATGCCACTAAATCAATTTTAGTGGTTGAAATTTTTGATGTATAGAATTATCGATTTCATGGGACCCTTTCCTCCATCTTTTGGCCATCAATACATATTGGTTGGTGTTGACTATGTTTCAAAATGGGTGAGGCAATTCCGTGTGGGACCAGCGATCACAAAGTAGTGATAAGATTTTGAAAAGCAACATTGTTTCCGCTTTGGATTTCCTCGAGCAATTATCGGTGATGGTGGTGCCCTTTTGCAATAAATCCTTAAGCACTTTTGACAAAGTACTCCATCACTCATAAAGTGGCAACCCATATCATCCACAAACCCGTTGGCCAAGTTGAGATCTCGATAGAAATAAAGCACATTTAGAAAAGGCGGTGAGGCCGACAGAAAAGATTGGTCGTTGCGGCTCGATGATGCATTATGGGCATATAGAACAGCTTTCAAAACTCCAATTGGGATGTCACCCTACAGGTTAGTGTATGGAAAAGCTTGCCACCTACATGTGGAACTCGAGCATCGTGCGTACTGGGCCATCAAGAAATTCAATTTTGACATGCAGCAAGCTGGCTCAAAAAGAAGATTACAGCTGGCAGAACTTGAACAAATTCGCAATGACGCGTATGAAAATGCCAAGATTTACCAGCAGCGAATGAAAGTCTTTCACGACAAGCAAATTATGAGAAAATCTTTCACTCCAGGTCAGAAAGTGCTTTTATTCAATTCTACTTTTATTTCCGAGGTAAATTCGTTCTCGATAGTGCAGCCCGTTTGTTGTTCTGCTGTTTTTCCATATGGGGCAATTGAAATTAAGGATCGAAGAGCAGGTGTCACTTTTAAAGTTAATGGTCAAAGATTAAAGCCATATCTAGAATACCAACCACATGGAGAGGAGAGTGAAATAAATCTGAGTGACCCACCAAGTTTAAATTGAGGTTTTTCTTTTCTTTTCGGTAATTTGATTTGATTCTTTTCTTTCTTTTGATTATTCTTTTGCTGATTGAAATTATTTTTGTTTAAGTGTGTTTGTTTAACCATTATAGTTTTCTCTTATCATTTTAATCATGAGACAGTACCTCTTGTACACGATTAGAACACTTGCGTATCGAACTCACCTCGAGCGGAATCTGATTTTGTAAATTTCATCTGTCATGGGATCTACAACCCTTGAGTTAGTATTCCACGTTAAAGATCTAGAAAGACAACTCAAAGAAATAGAGGATGGAATTTTTGATCTGGAATTGGAGCTTGAGGTAATTCGATAAGAGGACGATTTTAATTTGCTTTGTGTGTTTTAATTTATTTTTCTGTTTGTGTGTTTTAGTTTGCTTTGTGTGTTTAAGTTTGTCACCCCGGTGAAGAGGCGGATAACGGTACTCCGTGACAATCAAGTCGGTTACTTGATTTCCGCAATAAGCGATATTACGAGGCGAAGGCATGGACGAGAGGCGAGATTTTGTAAAGCTTCACAAGCGATTCCCTTGACTTCCTCGAGAATGCACTCTTTTCAATTTATAAAGCCCGATCCGAGCGCATGCGTTGCTTATGAAGAATGGCATACTGCGACATCCATTTGGTTAATCGAGGCCAAAATCGTTTGGCGGTGAGTTGCCTCTAAATTTATTGCATACATGCCTGGTTGTGGTAAAGAAATTATGCGAGAAAGCAGCGAGCTAAAGACTTCTGTTGCTTGTCATAAGTGTGCTAGAGCGATATGCAATAAAAAACCATGTTCTTTAGGAATGGTGTCGATAACGAGGAAGATAAGATTAAATTCATTAGGGATGGCTTGAATAAAAGTCATTGGATAATATCCTTTTGTCTTTTGAAACGCATCCCGGTGGATACGTACAAAGCGATTCTCCGATTATGGCCATTATTCGAAAAAACGTGCGATCTGATCTCGGGAATCGACTATAAGCGACCTGTTTGCGGTTTGTAAAAGCGGATGGGAAGCCTATCCTCGATCCATAGAGGCGTTCAAGCGTTTACGGGCGTAAAACCGGAGGAAGATGTGAGCGCGATCGCATACTGTAGATATCCTTTTACTTTCTTTGTTGTTTTACTTTACTGTTATTTTACCATCGCATTATTGCTTGTAATAATTTTTTCATGTTATTATTGTTTTGCTTTTCATTTTTACTGTTTTCTTTTTTTACTCTCGAGCCATGTGCCTTAGTGTTAATTGAAATTGACATAATGCCTCATACAATTGTGACCCGTTGTCACCAAGGTTCTTAAATATAATTTTTGTTGTTGTGCACTCACAAGTTGTTTTTGAGCAGTATCCTAATGGCAGCTACTCCCAGCAAACAATTCAAGAACATTTGTGTGCTCTCTGGATTTAACTATGGCAAACATAAAGAGTTCGTTGAGGCGACCATAGATCTTGGTCGAAGAATAGCGAGAGAAAATTGCACTTGGTGTATGGAGGAGGTGGGGTTATCGAAAATGGTCTCGAGCTGCTTATGTCGGAGGGAGCCAAGTGTTAGGCATCGTCCCAACAATCCACAAAACCTTTGGGCTGTTTGTCTAACTCATCAAGCGAGAAGAGTTAGTTGTCTCGGGTATGCAAACGCATAATTGAAATGCTAAATCATCGATGCTTTTATTTTCCTTCGGAGATCTTGCAACTCTAGAGGCACTAATCACATTAGCATCTTGGGCCCGTCGAACATCCACGAAACCCATCGGTTTGTTAAATGTCAATAATTTTTATGATGGCTTTATCGCATTTCTTAACCATGCAATAAAAACTATTTCATTCCTTCTCGATTAAAAATCTTTATTTGTGCACATCTTGCTAATGAGCTACTTGATGCATTACAAGCTTATCAATCGAGAGGCGGATCCGGGGACGTTGTGTTGGAATGTTCAAATAATGATGGTAACGATAACCGCGATGAAAGTACAAATTAGATTTAACTCTCGTTGTAAATATTTTCTTACATGTTGCACTACCGGTGATGTCTTAAACTCTACTTCTTTCCTTTCAAACATTGAGGACAATGTTTCATTCGAGTTGGGGGAGAATAGTTGACAAATTGTGGAATATTGGTTAAGTTTTTACTAATTTTTTGTTGTAGAACTAACCATTTTAAGTAGAAGATGGCTGAATATGGAGTGTAGTTACTCTAGAAACGCATCCTCTTAGTAAAAAAAAAAAAAAAAAAAAAAAAGAAGAAATTTTATTTTTCTTAACTTTTCTTTTTGACTTCTCCTTTATAAATATACATTTTCACGTTTTTGAGTCGAAGATGGCTGAATATGGAGTGTAGTGACTCTAGAAACGCATCTTCTTAAAAAAAAAAAAAATTCAGACTTTTTTCTTTAATTTTTCTGCATGTATGTTTTTCTTTTTATGTTTAGAATAGGTTGGGGGGTAGAATTTCGTTAAAAAATATATTTGGTAATTTTGTGTGAGTTTTGATATTGGATGATATGATGACTTTTAAATTTTAGTATTTGTATTATCTTTGGTCTTGGTGATGTTACACCATGTTTGCTATTCTATATGTTGATGTTGGAGACAAATATGAGTTGCTTGAAGGAATGCATATGTCGAAATAAATTCAAGTGAGTTTTGAGCCTATTAATTTTCTTGGAGTAACCCTTTTGCCCATTATTCATGCGACAGCGGTTTATTATTTTATACATGATCTCTAGATTTCCTTTAAGTCAACCCTTTAAAAAAAAAAAAATGTGTGTTCTTTGCATCTAAGGCCCACAACTAGTAGATATGGAAGATTATTTAGAGCTCTAAGAGGCGATAGAAGGCCATTTTGATCCGTTTGAGCCTTTCAGCCATCCATATTGTAAAATATCCATAGTTAGCCCAAAAAAAAAAAAAAAAAAACTTTTTCTTTATTAACTTATCATCCTGACCCACTCCAATTTGGAGTATTACCCGATGTTATACAAGTTCCATCACCTATTCATGTTTGAGAAAAAGGATAAATAATTATTTTGTTCAACAAAGTTGTGCCATAAAAATAAAAAAAAAATTCAAAAAAAAAAAAAGAAAAAAAAAAAGAAAAAAAGAAAAAAAAAAGAAAAAAAGAAAAAAAGATATACAATAGCAATAAATAAGCGAAATGCATCTTGTAATTTTCAAAAGTTCTTGAACTTTTCTCAAACACATATATATTTTGTTTCCCTATTTTCCTTTCTTTGTTAAGCCATGTCCCTAGCCTACGTTACGTCCTAATAAAAGTTGTTCTTGATTTTAGAGAACTATAATCTGAAGTAAAAGCTAGTTATATGGGCTATTAAGATGTAGTGATGCATTAAAAAAAAAAAAAAAAATTTGGGTTGACTAGTAATTTATTTGAGGTCGTATTATTTCTAAGCTGTGGGCATATTTCTTTCATCTTGGTGAGAGTGTGTTGTATTTCTATTATTTTCTCTCGATTCACCATTCATTGTAGTGACAATTTTATTGGGTTTAATTTCTTTGTGAGAGTGTCACTACTCTGGTGAGATTTTGGGGTTTGACATGTTATTCTTGAAAGTGGCACGATTACTATAGTCTCTTGGGTGATGCATGTGGATTGTTGATGTGGTTGTGATATTCTTTAGGCGGAGATAATACTTGTACTTTTCTTTGATTCTATCATTAATCGATTGAATAAACACGTGTGTTAAAAAAAAAAAAATTGGTTTTAATTTTATCTTGGCTTTGTTGCTAGGGACTAGCAATAAAATTTGATTGAAGTGTGTTGAGTGTTAGAAAGTGTATATTTATAAAGGAAAATCGTCATTTACACTTCAAGTCTCACTAACATTCTTTATTTTATTTATTTAAGTATTTTATTATTTAATTCGTGTGTTTCATTATAATTAGTTATTTTATGTATTTTAGGGGTATCACGATTGTTTCACGATTAACGGTGATCGAACTGACAAAGCAGACGTCACATTTGAACTCGGGCGATCGAAAACTTTAGGAGGGCATAAAAGGAAAAATGTCCTTTGTTCACATATCACGGAACTATTCATACGTATAATCTTTAAATAGTGGTCAAACCGTGTGAGCGTGCAAATAGTATTCTTGTCTGCAAAACCGGTTTAATGTGTAAATAGTGGTCAAACCGTGTGAACTGTGCAAATAGTATTACTGTTCAAATAGTGGCTGTTATTTGTTGTTGATGGCGTGGCGCAATCACTGGCGTCAAGCTGTTTTTAATCCGATGGTCATGATTCACTCAATGTACACATAAAGGGGCTTCCCCACAATTTGATATCCACAATTCATTTGTAAGCTTAGATTTCTGTAATTCCTTCTCTTTCTTGTATTTTCTATGTATTTTAATAAATTCCCATTTTACCCCTAGTTCAAAAATGAGTAGCTAATTTTCTTTTAAGCTTGGGTTGAAGGTGAAGTCTCAACATGTTCCATGGGCTTTATTTGGTAAATTTATTTTCTATTCCCCTCTAATATTTGTGGTTGTTTTGACTTTTCGTCGACAAATAATAATAGTCTTGTCTAGATACCGCCCTGGTTAAACCGGCACCCTAGTACAAGGTTATTATTATTTGGCACGATAAGCCCTTAGCACCATACTTATTTGAGCGTGGTTCATGAGGTGTGGAATCCCCCCTCATGATTTAATTGGTATTAATATGGAATATTTAGCCCATGGAGCATGTTGATGCAGATCCGGATACCCAAGTGCTTTATCTCAATAGATTCCAATTTAAGTTATTCCTACCATTTTAAATTTCAATTCTAGCATATTTTAAATTCCTTTCACCACAAATCCAACCATCCATTTAAAAGAAAATTAATTCTACAAACAATTAAAATCAACCTCCTCGTGGGATCGACACTCGTCACAATTGATCTATTCTACAATAGATTCGTGCGCTTGCGAGTTCAATAAAATTTTCACAACAGTAGCCTCCCACTGGGCACACGAGGACCCTCAAAAAGACTGTACCCATTTCCGACGACCAGAGCCCCCTAAACCCCCTCCCCAACCCCCGCGGACCAAAAGCTATAGCCCACCGGCCTCGGTGACTATTTCACGCGCTGCGCCGCTGAGCATTTCTTGCCATTTTAGGGCAGGCCCTGACCGTAGCCTCCCGCTGAGCGCGAGGACCCTCGAAAAAGGTACCCATTTCGACGCAGGCCCCGACGCCCCTCCCGAACCCCGGACCAAAGGCTATAGCCCACGGCCTCGGTGACTATTTCACGCGTTGCGCGCTGGGCATTTCTTGCCATTTAGGGCAGGCCCTGACCGTAGCCTCCCCAGCGCGCGAGGACCCTCGAAAAGGCGTACCCATTTCCGACAGGCCCGACGCCCTCCCCGGACCCCAGCGGAAAAAGGCTATAGCCCACGGTCTCGGCGAATATTTCCAGCTGCGCGCTGGACATTTCTTCTCATTTAGGGTGGGCTTCTGACCGTAGCCTCCGGCCGGGCACGAGGACCCTCGAAAAGCATGCCATTTTCGATTACGGGCCCCGAAACCCCTCCCAACCCCAGCGGACCAAGGCTATAGCCACCGGCCTCGGTGACTATTTCCAGCTGTGTGCCTTGGGTTCTTGCTATTTTAGGGCGGCCTCGGCGTAGCCTCCCAGGCACCGAGGACCCTCGAAAAGGCGTACCCATTTCCGGCGACGAGCCCGCCCCCTCCCCAACTCCCGCGGACCAAAGCTATAGCCCACCGGCCTCGGTGACTATTTCACGCTGCGCGCTGAGCATTTCTTGCCATTTTAGGGCAGGCCCCTGACCGTAGCATCCCACTTGGGCACGAGGGCCCTCGAAAATGCCATTTTCGGCGACGGAACCCCTAAACCCCTACCCGACCCCGCGGACCAAAGGCTATAGCCCACCGTCCTTGGTGACTATTTCACGCGCTGCGCCGTTTGGCATTTCTTGCCATTTTAGGGCAGGACCTGACCGTAGCCTCACACTGGGCACGCGAGAACCCTCGAAAAGTGTACCCATTTCCGACCCAGGCCCCGACGCCTCCCGGCCCCAGCGGACCAAGGCTATAGCCCACGGCCTCGGCGACTAATTCGCTGTGCCGCTGGGCATATCTTGCCATTTTAGGGCAGGCTTCTGATCGTAGCCCCCCACTGGGCACGCGAGGACCCTCGAAAAAAGGTACCCATTTCCGGCCGAGCCCCTGGCTCCCTCCCCAACCCCCGCGGACCAAAAGCTATAGCCTACCGGCCTCGGTGAGTATTTCACGCGCTTCGCCGCTGGGCATTTCTTGCCATTTTAGGGCAGGCTTCTGACCGTAGCCTCCCACTGGGCACACTAGGACCCTCGAAAAGACTGTACCCATTTCCGACGAGGTTAGGGAGTAAATCCGTGTCCTCTTCCGCAGCGGACCAAAGGCTATAGCCCACCGGCCTCGGTGACTATTTCACGCGCTGCGCCGCTAGGCATTTCTCTTCATTTTAGGGCAGGCCTTTGACCGTAACCTCCCATGGGGCACACGAGGACCCTCGAAAAGACTGTACCCATTTCGAGCGCCCTCCCCGACCCAGCGGACCAAGGCTATAGCCACCGGCCTCGGTGACTATTTCAGCGCTGCGCGCTGGGCATTTCTTGCCATTTTAGGGCAGGCTTGACCGTAGCCTCCCAGCAGGCACGAGGGCCCTCGAAAAGCCTGTACCCATTCCGGCGACGAGCCCCTAAACCCCTCCCGCCCCAGCGGACCAAGGCTATAGCCCACGGCCTCGGTGACTATTTCACCTTGCTGCGCTGGGCATTTCTTGCCATTTAGGGCAGGCCACGGACCGTAGCCTCCCAGAGCACGTGAGGACCCTAGAAAGACTGTACCCATTTCCGACACAGGCCTGAGCGCCCTCCCGGCCCCGCGGGCGAGGCTATATCCCGGCCTCGGCGACTAGTTCCGCTGCGCGCTGGACATTTCTTCTCATTTAGGGTGAGGCTTCTGACCGTAGCCTCCCACGAGGACCCTCGAAAGACTGTACCATTTCGATTACCGGCCCCGAGCCTCCCGGCCCCAGCGGACCCAAGGCTATAGCCCACCGGCGTCGGTGACTATTTACCGGGGGGGGCCGCTGGGTATTTCTGGCAATTTTAGGGACGGCCCCGGACGTAGCCTCCCACTGGGCACACGAGGACCCTCGAAAAGACTGAACCCATTTCCGACGGGCCCCTAAACCCCTCCCAGCCCCAGCGGACCAAAGCTATAGCCCACCGGCCTCGGTGACTATTTCGCGCTGCGCTGAGTATTTCTTGCCATTTAGGGCGGGCTTGACCGTAGCCTCCCCCCAGGCTGCGAGGGCCCTCGAAAAGACTGTACCCATTTTCGGACGGCGGAACCCCTAAACCCCCTCCCGGCCCAGCGGACCAAGGCTATAGCCCACCGGCCTCGGTGACTATTTCCTTCGCGCTGAGCATTTCTTGCCATTTTAGGGCGGGCTTGACCGTAGCCTCCCACTGGGCACACGAGGGCCCTCGAAAAGACTGTACCCATTTTCGACGACCAGAACCCCATAAACCCCCTACCCAACCCCCGCGGACCAAAGGCTATAGCCCACCGGCCTTGGTGACTATTTCACGCGCTGCGCCGTTGGGCATTTCTTGCCATTTTAGGGCAGGCCCTGACCGTAGCCTCCCACTGGGCACGCGAGGACCCTCGAAAAGACTGTACCCATTTCCGACACCCAGAGCCCCCGACGCCCCTCCCCAACCCCCGCAGACCAAAGGCTATATCCCACCGGCCTCGGCGACTATTTCACGCGTTGTGCCGCTGGGCATGTCTTGCCATTTTAGGGCAGGCTTCTGTTCGTAGCCTCCCACTGGGCACGCGAGGACCCTCGAAAAGACTGTACCCATTTTCGACGACCAGAGCCCCCTAAACTCCCTCCCGGCCCAGCGGACCAAAAGCTATAGCCCTCGGCCTCGGTGACTATTTCCAACCGCGCTGGGCATTTCTTGCCATTTTAGGGCGGGCTTGACCGTAGCCTCAGGGCACACTAGGACCCTCGAAAAGGCGTACCCATTTCCGGCGGCGAGCCCCTCCCCCAACCCCGCGGACCAAATGCTATAGCCACCGGCCTCGGTGACTATTTCAGCAGCTGCGCGCTGGGCATTTCTTGTCATTTTAGGGCAGGCTGTGACCGTAGCCTCCCATGGGGCTGCGAGGACCCTCGAAAAGGCTGTACCCATTTCCGACGCCTAGAGCCCTAGAATACCCCTCCCCCGCGGACCAAAGGCTATAGCCCACCGGCCTCGGTGACTATTTCGTGCGCTTCATCGCTGGGCATTTCTTGCCATTTTAGGGCAGGCCTGACCGTAGCCTCCAGGCGCGAGGACCCTCGAAAACATGCCATTTTCGACAGCCCCGAGCGCCTCCCAGCCCCCGAGCTATAGCCCACCGGCCTCGGTGACTATTTCCGCAGCGCGCTGGGCATTTCTTGCATTTTAGGGCAGGCCACGACGGTAGCCTCCTTTGGGCACCACGAGGACCCTCGTAAAGGCTGTACCCATTTCCGAAGACCAGAGGCCCCGAAACCCCCGCCCGCCCCGCGGACCAAAGGCTATAGCCCACCGGCCTCGGTGACTATTTCCCGCACTGCGCCGCTGGGCATTTCTTGCCATTTTAGGGCAGGCCATGACCGTAGCCTCCCAGGCACGCGAGGACCCTCGAAAGAATGTACCCATTTCCGACACGAGCCCCGAGCGCCTCCCGGCCCCAGCGGACGAAGGCTATAGCCCACCGGCCTCGGCGACTATTTCCTGCTGTGCCGCTGGACATTTCTTTCTCATTTTAGGGTAGGCTTAACGTAGCCTCCCACTAGGCACCGAGGACCCTCGTAAAGGCTGTACCATTTCCGATGACGAGCCCCGAAACCCCTCCCGGCCCCGCGGACCAAAGGCTATAGCCCACCGGCCTCGGATGACTATTTCAGCGCTGCGCGCTGGGCATTTCTTGATATTTTAGGGCAGGCCTCTGGCGTAGCCTCAGGCACGAGGACCCTCGAAAAGGCATGCCATTTCCGGCGCCCAAGCCCCGACGCCCCTCCCCAGCCCCGCGGACCAAGGCTATAGCCCACGGCCTCGGCGACTCTTTCACGCTGCGCGCTGGACATTTCTTGCCATTTTAGGGCGGGCTTCTGACTATAGCCTCCCGGTGGGCACGAGGACCCTCGTAAAGGCTGCCATTTCCGATGACGAGCCCGAAACCCCTCCCGGCCCCTCGGACCTAAGGCTATAGCCCACCGGCCTATGCGACTATTTGTGTGCGCGCTTGGCATTTCTTGCCATTTTGGGCGAACTTCTGACCGTAGCCTCCCACTTTGGGCACGAGGACCCTCGAAAAGACTGTACCCATTTCAGCGACCCGGAGCCCGAAACACCTTCCCCGACTCCCGCGGACCAAAGGCTATTGCCCACCGCCTCGGTGACTATTTCCGCGCGCTCCGCCGCTAGGCATTTCTTGTCATTTAGGGCGGGGCCTCTGGACCGTAGCCTCCCACGGTACCACGAGGACCCTCGAAAGACTGTGCCATTTCCGCGCCCTCCCAACCCCAGCGGACCAGGCTATAGCCCGCCCGGCCTCGGCGACTATTTCGCAGCGCTGCGCTGGACATTTTGCCATTTTAGGGCAAGCTTCTGACCGTAGCCTGCCCTTTGGGAAGCGAGGACCCTCGAAAAGCTGTACCCATTTTCGGCGACGAGGCCCTAAACCCCTCGACCCGCGGACCAAAGGCTATGGCGCACCAGCCTCGGCGACGATTTCACGCGTTGCGCGCTGGGCATGTCGGCCATTTAGGGCGAGCTTCTGACCGTAACCTCCCCGGGCACACGAGGACCCTCGAAAATCTGTACCCATTTCGATGACGAGCCCGAAAAACCTTCCCCAACCCCCGCGGACCAAAGGCTATAGCCCACCGGCCTCGGTGACTATTTGACGCCCTGCGCCGCTTGGAATTTCTTGCCATTTAAGGCAGGCTTGTGACCGTAGCCTCCCACTGGGCACACGAGGACCCTCGAAAAGGCTGTACCCATTTCTGTCGACCAGAGCCCCCGAAACCCCCTCCCCAACCCCCGCGGACCAAAGGCTATAGCCCACCGGCCTCGGCGACTATATGACGCGCTGCGCCGCTTGGCATTTCTTGCCATTTTAGGGCAGGCCCTGACCGTAGCCTCCCACTGGGCACGCGAGGACCCTCGAAAAGACTGTACCCATTTTCGACACCCAGAGCCCCCGACGCCTCCCGGCCGCGCGGACCAAAGGCTATAGCCCACCGGCCTCGGTGACTATTTCACGCGCTGCGCCGCTGGGCATTTCTTGCATTTTAGGGCAGGCCCTGACCGTAGCCTCCCACTGGGCACACGAGGACCCTCGTAAAGACTGTACCCATTTCCGATGACCAGAGCCCCCGAAACCCCCTCCCCAACCCCCGCGGACCAAAGGCTATAGCCCACCGGCCTCGGTGACTATTTCACGCGCTGCGCCGCTGGGCATTTCTTGCCATTTTAGGGCAGGCCCACGACCGTTGCCTCCCCGCAGCGCGAGGACCCTCGAAAGAATGTACCCATTTCCGACACCCAGGCCCCGAGCGCCTCCCGGCCCAGCGGACGAAAGGCTATAGCCCACCGGCCTCGGCGACTATTTCACGCGCTGTGCCGCTGGACATTTCTTCTCATTTTAGGGTAGGCTTCTAACCGTAGCCTCCGACTGGGCACACGAGGACCCTCGAATAGACTGTACCCATTTCCGACGACCAGAGCCCCCGAAACACCTTCCCCAACCCCCGTGGACCAAAGGCTATAGCCCACCGGCCTCGGCGACTATATGACGAGCTGCGCCGCTTGGCATTTCTTGTCATTTTAGGGCAGGCTTCTGACCGTAGCCTCCCACTAGGCACACGAGGACCCTCGTAAAGACTGTACCCATTTCCGATGACCAGAGCCCCCGAAACCCCCTCCCCAACCCCCGCGGACCAAAGGCTATAGGCCACCGGCCTCAGTGACTATTTCCCGCGCTGCGCGCTGGGCATTTCTTGATATTTTAGGGCAGGCCTCTGACGTAGCCTCCCACTGGGCACACGAGGACCCTCGAAAAGACTGTACCCATTTCCGACGCCCATAGCCCCCGAACGCCCCTCCCCAACCCCCGCGGACCAAAGGCTATAGCCCACCGGCCTCGGCGACTCTTTCACGCGCTGCGCCGCTGGACATTTCTTGCCATTTTAGGGCAGGCTTCTGACTATAGCCTCCCAGTGGGCACACGAGGACCCTCGTAAAGACTGTACCCATTTCCGATGACGGGCCGAAACCCCTCCCGACGCCCTTCGGACCTAAGGCTATAGCCCACCGGCCTCGGCGACTATTTGGCAGCTGCGCTGCAGCATTTCTTGCCATTTTGGGCAGGACTTCTGACCGTACCTCCCAGCTGGGCACACGAGGACCCTCGAAAGACTGTACCCAATTTCCAGCGACAGGCCCCGAAACACCTTCCCCGACTCCCGCGGACAGGCTATAGCCCACACCTCGGTGACTATTTCACGCTCCGCGCTGAGGCATTTCTTGTCATTTTAGGGCAGGCCTCGGACCGTAGCCTCCCACAGGTACGAGGACCCTCGAAAGACATGCCCATTTCGGCGGCCTCCCTCCACAACCCAGCGGACCAAAGGCTATAGCCCGCGGACCTCGGCGACTATTTCCTGCGCTGCGCGCTGGACATTTTTGCCATTTTAGGGCAAGCTTCTGACCGTAGCCTGCCCTTTGGGAAGCGAGGACCCTCGAAAGACTGTACCCATTTCGTGACGGAGGCCCTAAAGCCCCTCCCAACCCCGCGGACCAAAGGCTATAGCGCTGACCTCGGCGACTATTTCGCGCGTTGCGCTGGGCATGTCTGGCCATTTTAGGGCGAGCTTGACCATGTAGCCTCCCAGGCTGCGCGAGGACCCTCGAAAATACTGTACCCATTTCCGATGACCAGAGCCCCCGAAACACCCTCCCCAACCCCTGCGGACCAAAGGCTATAGCCCACCGGCCTCGGCGACTATTTCACGCGCTACGCCGCTGGGCATTTCTTGTTATTTTAGGGCAGGCTTCTGATCGTAGCCTCCCACTGCGCACACGAGGACCCTCGAAAAGACTGTACCCATTTCCGACGCCCAGAGCCCCCGAACGCCCCTCGCCAACCCCCGCGGACCAAAGGCTATAGCCCACCGGCCTCGGCGACTATTTCACGCGCTGCGCCGCTGGACATTTCTTGCCATTTTATGGCAGGCTTCTAACCGTAATCTCCCACTGGGCACACGAGGACCCTCGTAAAGACTGTACCCATTTCCGGCCGGGCGAGCGCCTCCCGGCCCCGCGGACCAAAGGCTATAGCCCTCACGGCCTCGGCGACTATTTCAGCGCTGCGCGCTGGACATGTCTTTCCATTTTGGGCGAGGCCTCGACCGTAGCCTCACCCAGGCTACGAGGCCCTCGAGGCTGTACCCATTGCGACGACGAGCCCCTAAGCCTCCCCAACCCCAGCGGACCAAAGGCTATAGCCCACCGGCCTCGGCGACTATTTCACGCCTGGGCCGCTGAGCTTTCCTTGCCATTTTAGGGCAGGCCCTGACCGTACCCTCCCACTTGGCACGCGAGGACCCTCGATAAGACTGTACCCTTTTCCTCCGCCCCTGCGAAAACCCCGCGGAACAAAGGCTATAGCCCACCGGCCTCGACGACTATTTCACGCGCTGCGCGCTGGGCATTTCTTGCCATTTTAGGGCGAGGCCCTCACCGTAGCCTCCCGGCTGGGCCGCGGGGACCCTCGAAAAGCTGTGCCCATTCCGACACCGGGCCCCGAGCGCCTCCCCACCCCCGCGGACCAAACGCCATAGCCCCCCGGCCTCGGCGACTATTTCACGCGCTGCGCCGCTGGGCATGTCTTGCCATTTTAGGGCGAGCTTCTTACCATAACCTCCCATGAGGCGCGAGGACCCTCGAAAACATGCCATTTCGGCAGGCGAGGCCCGAACACCTTCCCCAACCCCGCGGACCAAAGGCTATAGCCACCGACCTCGGCGACTATTTGTGCCTTCGCCGCTGGGCATTTCTTGCCATTTAGGGCGAGCTTCTGGCCTAACCTCCGGGAACACGAGGACCCTCGAAAAGGCCGTACCCATTTCGACAACGAGCCCCGAAACCCCCTCCCGGCCCAGCGGACCAAGGCTATAGCCCCACCGGCCTCGGTGACTATTTTGCGCCGATGGGCATTTCTTGTCATTTTAAAGCAGGCCTCGACCGTAGCCTCACAGGCACCGAGGACCCTCAGGCATGTACCAATTTCCAGCCGCGCCTCCCAGCCCCGCGGACCAAAGGCTATAGCCACGGCCTCGGCGACTATTTCAGCGCGCTGCGCTGGACATTTCTTGCCATTTTAGGGCTTCGCGTAATCTCCCAGGCACAAGGACCCTCAGAAAATGCCCGTTTCCGGGGCGACAAAGGCTATAGCCCACCGGCCTCGGCGAATATTTGACTCGCTCCGCCGCTTGGCATTTCTTGCCATTTTTGGGCTTGCTTCTGACCGTAGCCTCCCACTAGGCACACGAGGACCCTCGTAAAAACTGTACCCATTTTCAATTACCAGAGCCCCCGAAACCCCCTCCCCAACCCCCGCGGACCAAAGGCTATAGCCCATCGGCCTCGGTGATAATTTCCAGCGTTGTGCCGCTGGGCATTTCTTCTTTATTTTAGGGCGGGGCCTCGGCGTAGCCTCCCAGCTGGGCTACGAGGACCCTCGTAAAGACTGTACCCATTTCCTACTACCAGAGCCCACTAAACCCCCTCCCCAACCCCCGCGGACAAAAAGCTATAGCCCACCGGCCTCGGTGACTATTTCACGCGCTGCGCTGAGCATTTCTTGCCGGTTTAGGGCGGGCTTCGGCCGTAGCCTCCACAGGCCACGAGGCCCTCGAAAGACTGTGCCATTTTCGGACGAGCCCCCTAAGCCTCCCAACCCCCGGACCAAGGCTATAGGCCACCGGCCTCGGTGATTATTTCAGCGGCTGCTGGGCATTTCTTGATATTTTAGGGCAGGCCTCGGCGTAGCCTCCCCTTTGGGCACCGAGGACCCTCGAAAAGACTGTACCCATTCCGGCGCCCAAGCCCCGACGCCCTCCCGGCCCCGCGGACCAAAGGCTGTAGCCCACCGGCCTCGGCGACTCTTTCCGCAGCTGCGCGCTGGTCATTTCTTGCCATTTTAGGTCAGGCTTCTGACCATAGCCTCCCAGTGGGCACACGAGGACCCTCGTAAAGACTGTACCCATTTCCGATGACCAGGCCCCGAAACCCCTCCCCCTCGGACCTGGGCTATAGCCCACCGGCCTAAGCGACTATTTGGCTGCGCGCTTGGCATTCTTGCCATTTTGGGCGGGCTTCTGACCGTAGCCTCCCTTTGGGCACGAGGACCCTCGAAAAGACTGTACCCATTTCCAACGGACGAGCCCGAAACACCTTCCCCAACCCCCGCAGACCAAAGGCTATAGCCCACCTGCCTCGGTGACTATTTCACGCGCTCCGCCGCTAGGCATTTCTTGTCATTTTAGGGCAGGCCTCTGACCGTAGCCTCCCACGGGGTACACGAGGACCCTCGAAAAGACTGTACCCATTTCCGACGCCCCTCCCTAACCCCCGCGGACCAAAGGCTATAGCCCGCCGGCCTCGGCGACTATTTCACGCGCTGCGCCGCTGGACATTTTTTGCCATTTTAGGGCAAGCTTCTGACCGTAGCCTGCCACTGGGCACACGAGGACCCTCGAAAAGACTGTACCCATTTTCAACGACCAGAGGCCCCTAAACCCCCTCCCCAACCCCCGCGGACCAAAGGCTATAACGCACCAGCCTCGGCGACTATTTCACGCGTTGCGCCGCTGGGCATGTCTGGCCATTTTAGGGCAAGCTTCTGACCGTAGCCTCCCACTGGGCACACGAGGACCCTCGAAAACACTGTACCCATTTCCGATGACCAGAGCCCCCGAAACACCTTCCCCAACCCCCGCGGACCAAAGGCTATAGCCCACCGGCCTCGGCGACTATTTGACGCGCTGCGCCGCTTGGAATTTCTTGCCATTTTAGGGCAGGCTTGTGACCGTAGCCTCCCACTGGGCACACGAGGACCCTCGAAAAGGCTGTACCCATTTCTGTCGACGGCCCAAACCCCTCCCCGGCCCCAGCGGACCAAGGCTATAGCCCACCGGCCTCGGTGACTATTTCACCTTGGCTGCGCCCAGGGCATTTCTTGTCATTTAGGGCAGGCCTCGGCCGTAGCCTCCCACGGGGCAGACGAGGACCCTCGAAAAGAATGTACCAATTTCCGACGCCCCTCCCCAACCCCTGCAGACCAAAGGCTATAGCCCACCGGCCTCGGCGACTATTTCACGCGCTGCGCCGCTGGACATTTCTTGCCATTTTAGGGCAGGCTTCTAACCGTAATCTCCCACTGGGCACACGAGGACCCTCGTAAAGACTGTACCCATTTCCGACGGCCAGAGCCCCCGAAACCCCCTCCCCAACCCCTGCGGACCAAAGGCTATAGCCCACCGGCCTCGGCGACTATTTCACGCGCTACGCCGCTGGGCATTTCTTGTTATTTTAGGGCAGGCTTCTGATCGTAGCCTCCCACTGCGCACACGAGGACCCTCGAAAAAACTGTACCCATTTCCGGCCTTGAGCCCCGAGCGCCCTCGCCCAGCCCCAGCGGACCAAAGGCTATAGCCCACCGGCCTCGGCGACTATTTCACGCGCTGCGCCGCTGGACATTTCTTGCCATTTATGGCAGGCTTCTAACCGTAATCTCCCAGGCACGAGGACCCTCGTAAAGGCGTACCCATTTCCGGCGCCCAGGCCCCGAGCGCCTCCCTCGGCCCCTCGGACCTAAGGCTATAGCCCACCGGCCTGGCGACTATTTGTGGCGCTGCGCGCTTGGCATTTCTTGCCATTTTGGGCGAGCTTGGCCGTAGCCTCCCCAGGCACGAGGACCCTCGAAAAGACTGTACCCATTTCCAACGACCAGAGCCCCCGAAACACCTTCCCCAACCCCCGCAGACCAAAGGCTATAGCCCACCTGCCTCGGTGACTATTTCACGCGCTCCGCCGCTAGGCATTTCTTGTCATTTTAGGGCAGGCCTCTGACCGTAGCCTCCCTCGGGGTACACGAGGACCCTCGAAAAGACTGTACCCATTTCCGACGCCCCTCCCTAACCCCCGCGGACCAAAGGCTATAGCCCGCCGGCCTCGGCGACTATTTCACGCGCTGCGCCGCTGGACATTTTTTGCCATTTTAGGGCAAGCTTCTGACCGTAGCCTGCCACTGGGCACACGAGGACCCTCGAAAAGACTGTACCCATTTTCGACGACCAGAGGCCCCTAAACCCCCTCCCCAACCCCCGCGGACCAAAGGCTATAGCGCACCAGCCTCGGCGACTATTTCACGCGTTGCGCCGCTGGGCATGTCTGGCCATTTTAGGGCAGGCTTCTGACCGTAGCCTCCCACTGGGCACACGAGGACCCTCGAAAACACTGTACCCATTTCCGATGACCAGAGCCCCCGAAACACCTTCCCCAACCCCCGCGGACCAAAGGCTATAGCCCACCGGCCTCGGCGACTATTTGACGCCCTGCGCCGCTTGGAATTTCTTGCCATTTAAGGCAGGCTTGTGACCGTAGCCTCCCACTGGGCACACGAGGACCCTCGAAAAGGCTGTACCCATTTCTGTCGACCAGAGCCCCCGAAACCCCCTCCCCAACCCCCGCGGACCAAAGGCTATAGCCCACCGGCCTCGGTGACTATTTCACGCGCTGCGCCGCTGGGCATTTCTTGTCATTTTAGGGCAGGCCTCTAACCGTAGCCTCCCACGGGGCAGACGAGGACCCTCGAAAAGAATGTACCAATTTCCGACGCCCCTCCCCAACCCCTGCAGACCAAAGGCTATAGCCCACCGGCCTCGGCGACTATTTCACGCGCTGCGCCGCTGGACATTTCTTGCCATTTTAGGGCAGGCTTCTAACCGTAATCTCCCACTGGGCACACGAGGACCCTCGTAAAGACTGTACCCATTTCCGACGGCCAGAGCCCCCGAAACCCCCTCCCCAACCCCTGCGGACCAAAGGCTATAGCCCACCGGCCTCGGCGACTATTTCACGCGCTACGCCGCTGGGCATTTCTTGTTATTTTAGGGCAGGCTTCTGATCGTAGCCTCCCACTGCGCACACGAGGACCCTCGAAAAGACTGTACCCATTTCCGACGCCCAGAGCCCCCGAACGCCCCTCGCCAACCCCCGCGGACCAAAGGCTATAGCCCACCGGCCTCGGCGACTATTTCACGCGCTGCGCCGCTGGACATGTCTTGCCATTTTTGGGCAGGCCTCTGACCGTAGCCTCCCACTGGGCACACGAGGGCCCTCGAAAAGGCTGTACCCATTTGCGACGACCAGAGCCCCCTAAACCCCTCCCCAACCCCCGCGGACCAAAGGCTATAGCCCACCGGCCTCGGCGACTATTTCACGCCCTGCGCCGCTGAGCATTTCTTGCCATTTTAGGGCAGGCCCTGACCGTACCCTCCCACTGGGCACGCGAGGACCCTCGAAAAGACTGTACCCATTTCCGACGCCCCTCCCCAACCCCCGCGGACCAAAGGCTATAGCCCACCGGCCTCGGCGACTATTTCACGCGCTGCGCCGCTGGGCATTTCTTGCCATTTTAGGGCAGGCCCTCACCGTAGCCTCCCACTGGGCACGCGAGGACCCTCGAAAAGACTGTACCCATTTCCGACACCCAGAGCCCCCGAACGCCCCTCCCCAACCCCCGCGGACCAAAGGCTATAGCCTACCGGCCTCGGCGACTATTTCACGCGCTGCGCCGCTTGGCATGTCTTGCCATTTTAGGGCAGGCTTCTTACCATAGCCTCCCACTGGGCACGCGAGGACCCTCGAAAAGACTGTACCCATTTCGGCGACGGGCCGAAACGCTTCCCCGACCCCCGCGGACCAAGGCTATAGCCCACCGGCCTCGGCGACTATTTGACGCTACGCGCTGGGCATTTCTTGCCATTTTAGGGGCGCTTGACCGTAGCCTCCAGCGGGAACACGAGGACCCTCGAAAGACGTACCATTTCGACAGAGCCCCCGAAACCCCCTCCCCAACCCCTGCGGACCAAAGGCTATAGCCCACCGGCCTCGGCGACTATATGACGCGCTGCGCCGCTTGGCATTTCTTGCCATTTTAGGGCAGGCTTCTGACCGTAGCCTCCCACTAGGCACACGAGGACCCTCGTAAAAACTGTACAAATTTTCAATTACCAGAGCCCCCGAAACCCCCTCCCCAACCCCCGCGGACCAAAGGCTATAGCCCATCGGACTCGGTGACTATTTCCAGCGCTGTGCCGCTGGGCATTTCTTGCTATTTTAGGGCAGGCCTCTGACGTAGCCTCCCACTGGGCACACGAGGACCCTCGAAAAGACTGTACCCATTTCCGGCGACGAGCCCACTAAACCCCTCCCGACCCCGGACCAAAGGCTATAGCCCACGGCCTCGGCGACTATTTGGCCTTCGCGCTGGGCATTTCTTGCCATTTAGGGCAGGCTTCTGACCGTAGCCTCCCAGAACACGAGGACCCTCGAAAGACCGTACCATTTCGACAGCAGGCCCCGAAACCCCTCCCGCCCCGCGGACCAAAGGCTATAGCCCACCCGGCCTCGGCGACTATTTGTGGCGCTGCGCGCTTGGCATTCTTGCCATTTTAGGGCGACTTGACCGTAGCCTCCCACTAGGCACGAGGACCCTCGTAAAAACTGCCATTTTCAGTGCAGGCCCCGAAACCCCTCGGCCCCGCGGACCAAAAGGCTATAGCCCATCGGCCTCGGTGACTATTTCCGGTATTTGTGCGCTGGGCATTTCTTCTATTTTAGGGCAGGCCTCGGCGTAGCCTCCCACTGGGCACGAGGACCCTCGAAAAGACTGCCCATTTGCGGACGAGCCCACTAAACCCCTCCCGACCCCAGCGGACCAGGCTATAGCCCACCGGCCTCGGCGACTATTTGACGCTACACGCTGGGCATTTGTTGCCATTTACTGCGAGGCTTCTGACCGTAGCCTCCCACTGGGAACACGAGGACCCTCGAAAGGACAGTACCATTTCGACAGCAGGCCCGAAACCCCCTCCCGGCCCCAGCGGACCAAGGCTATAGCCCACCGGCCTCGGCGACTATTTGGCCTTCGCCGCTGGGCATTTCTTGCCATTTAGGGCGGGCTTCTGACCGTAGCCTCCCCAGGAACACGAGACCCTCGAAAAGGCCGTACCATTTCGACAGCAGGCCCGAAACCCCTCCCCAGCCCCAGCGGACCAGGCTATAGCCCGCCGGCCTCGGTGACTATTTCAGCGTGCGCTGGGCATTTCTGCTATTTTAGGGCAGGCCTCTGGCGTAGCCTCCCCGGGCACCACGAGGACCCTTGAAAAGACTGTACCCATTTCCGACGACCAGAGCCCCTGGACCCCCTCCTCAACCCCCGCGGACCAAAGGCTATAGCCCACCGGCCTCGGTGACAATTTGAGGCGCTTCGCCGCTGGGCATTTCTGCCATTTCAGGGCAGGCTTCTGGCCGTAGCCTCCCACTGGGCACACGAGGACCCTCGAAAAGACTGTACCCATTTCGACAGCAGGCCCGAAACCCCCCTCCCAGCGGACCCGGCTGTAGCCCAGCCCTCGGCGACTATTTGGCCTTCGCGCGCTATTTCTTGCCATTTTAGGGCTGGCGTTTGACCGTAGCCTCCCTTTGGGAACACGAGGACCCTCGAAAAGACCGTACCCATTTCGACAGCGGGCCCCAGAAACCCCTCCCGGCCCCAGCGGACCAAAAGGCTATAGCCCATCGGCCTCGGTGACTATTTCGGTATTGCGCTGGGCATTTCTGCTATTTTAGGGCAGGCCTCTGGCGTAGCCTCCACTGGGCACCACGAGGACCCTCGAAAAGACTGTACCCATTTCCGGCGAGCCCACTAAACCCCTCCCCGGCCCCGCGGACCAAAGGCTATAGCCCGCCGGCCTCGGTGACTATTTCGCGCTACGCCGCTGGACATTTCTTGCCATTTAAGGCGGGCTTCTAACCGTAATCTCCGGCGGGCGAGGACCCTCGAAAAGGCATGCCCATTTCGACGGCCAGGCCCCGAAACCGTTCCCAACCCCCGCGGACCAAAGGCTATAGCCCACCGGCCTCGGCGACTATTTGACGCGCTACGCCGCTGGGCATTTCTTGCCATTTCAGGGCAGGCTTCTGACCGTAGCCTCCCACTGGGAACACGAGGACCCTCGAAAAGACCGTACCCATTCGACAGCAGGCCCCGAAGCCCCTCCCCAGCCCCCGCGGACCAAAGGCTATAGCCCACCGGCCTCGGTGACTATTTCACGCGCTGCGCCGATGGGCATTTCTTGTCATTTTAGAGCAGGCCTCTGACCGTAGCCTCCCACGGGGCACACGAGGACCCTCGAAAAGACTGTACCAATTTCCGACGCGCCTCCCCAACCCCCGCAGACCAAAGGCTATAGCCCACCGGCCTCGGCGACTATTACACGCGCTGCGCCGCTGGACATTTCTTGCCATTTTAGGGCAGGCTTCTAACCGTAATCTCCCACTGGGCTACGAGGACCCTCGTAAAGGCATGCCATTTCCGGCGGCGAGCCCGAAACCCCTCCCGGCCCCTGCGGACCAAGGCTATAGCCCACCGGCCTCGGCCACTATTTCCGCAGCGCTCGCGCTGGGGCATTCTTGTTATTTTAAGGCAAGCTTCTGATAGCCTCCCTTTGCGCTGCGAGGACCCTCGAAAATTGTACCCATTCGGCGCCCAGAGCCCCGACGCCCTCGCCAACCCCGCGGACCTACAGGCCATAGCCCACCGGCCTCGGCGACTATTTCACGCGCGCTGCGCCGATGGACATTTCTTGCCATTTCATGGCGGGCTTCTAACCGTAATCTCCCACTGGGCACACGAGGACCCTCGTAAAGATTCCCATTTCCAGGCCCAGGGGCCCCGACGCCTCCCGGCCCCAGCGGACCAAGGCTATAGCCTACCGGCCTCGGCGACTATTCAGCTGCGCGCTGGACATGTCTTGCCATTTTGGGCAGGCTTCTGACCATAACCTCCCCAGGCACACGAGGACCCTCGAAAAGACTGTACCCATTTCCGACGCCCAGAGCCCCCGAATACCCCTCGCCAACCTCCGCGGACCAAAGGCTATAGCCCACCGGCCTCGGCGACTATTTCACGCGTTGTGCCGCTGGACATTTCTTGCCATTTTATGGCAGGCTTCTAACCGTAATCTCCCACTGGGCACACGAGGACCCTCGTAAAGACTATACCCATTTCCGACGCCCAGAGCCCCCGAACGCCCCTCCCCAACCCCCGCGGACCAAAGGCTATTGCCCACCGGCCTCGGCGACTATTTCCAGCTGCGCGAGAGCATGTCTTGCCATTTTGGGCAGGCCTCGGCCGTAGCCTCCCAGCTGGGCTGAGGGCCCTCGAAAAGGCTGTACCCATTTGCGACTGGCGAGCCCCTAAACCCTCCCGGCCCTGCGGACCAGGCTATGCCCACGGCCTCGGCGACTATTTCACGCCTGCGCGCTGAGCATTTCTTGCCATTTAGGGCAGGCCAGCCGTACCCTCCCACAGCGCGAGGACCCTCGAAAGACTGCCCATTTCCGACACCCGAGCCCCAGGCGCCCTCCCGACCGCGGACCAAAGGCTATAGCCTACCGGCCTCGGCGACTATTTCACGCGCTGCGCCGCTTGGCATGTCTTGCCATTTTAGGGCAGGCTTCTTACCATAGCCTCCCACTGGGCACGCGAGGACCCTCGAAAAGACTGTACCCATTTCTGACGACCAGAGCCCCCGAAACCCCCTCCCCAACCCCCGCGGACCAAAGGCTATAGCCCACCGGCCTCGGTGACTATTTCACGCGCTGCGCCGCTGGGCATTTGTTGTCATTTTAGAGCAGGCCTCTGACCGTAGCCTCCCACGGGGCACACGAGGACCCTCGAAAAGACTGTACCAATTTCCGACGTGCCTCCCCAACCCCCGCAGACCAAAGGCTATAGCCCACCGGCCTCGGCGACTATTACACGCGCTGCGCCGCTGGACATTTCTTGCCATTTTAGGGCAGGCTTCTAACCGTAATCTCCCACTGGGCACACGAGGACCCTCGTAAAGACGGTACCCATTTCCGACGGCCAGAGCCCCCGAAACCCCCTCCCCAACCCCTGCGGACCAAAGGCTATAGCCCACCGGCCTCGGCGACTATTTCACGCGCTACGCCGCTGGGCATTTCTTGTTATTTCAGGGCAAGCTTCTGATCGTAGCCTCCCTTGCGCCACGAGACCCTCGAAAAGGCATGCCATTCGACACAGGCCCCGAGCGCTCGCCAGCCCCGCGGACCGAGGCCATAGCCCACCGGCCTCGGCGACTATTTCACGCGCTGCGCCGATGGACATTTCTTGCCATTTCATGGCAGGCTACTGACCGTAATCTCCCACACGAGGACCCTCGTAAAGCATGTACCATTTCGGCCCGAGCCCCGAGCGCCCCTCCAACCCCAGCGGACCAAAGGCTATAGCCTACGGCCTCGGCGACTATTTCCAGCGCTGCGGCGCTGGTCATGTCTTGCCATTTTGGGCGGGCTTCTGACCATAGCCTCCCAGCTGCACGAGGACCCTCGAGAGGCATGCCATTTCCGGCGCGAGCCCCGAATACCCTCGCCCGACCCCCGCGGACCAAAGGCTATAGCCAACCGGCCTCGGCGACTATTTCACGCGCTGCGCCGCTGGGCATGTCTTGGCATTTTATGGCAGGCTTCTGACCGTAGCCTCCTACTGGGCACGCAAGGACCCTCGAAAAGACTGTACCCATTTCCGACGACCAGAGCCCCTAAACCCCCTCCCCAACCCCCGCGGACCAAAGGCTATAGCCCACCGGCCTCGGTGACTATTTCTCGCGCTGCGCCGCTGCGTATTTCTTGCCATTTTAAAGCAGGATTCTGACCATAGCCTCCCACTGGGCACACGAGGACCCTCGAAAAGTCTGTACCCATTTCCGTGACGAGCCCCGAAACCCCTCCCAACCCCGCGGACCAAAGGCTATAGCCCATGGGCCTCGGTGACTATTTCCAGCATTACGCGGCTGGGTATTTCTTGCCATTTTAGTGCAGCCCTCGGACCGTAGCCTCCACAGGCTACGAGGACCCTCGAAAGACTGTACCCATTTCCGGGCGCCTCCCCGGCCCCGCGGACCGGAGGCGATAGGCCTCCGGCCTCGGGGACTATTTCACGCGCTGCGCCGCTGGACATTTCTTGCCATTTTAGGGCAGGCTTCTAACCGTAATCTCCCACTGGGCACACGAGGACCCTCGTAAAGACTGTACCCATTTCCGAAGGCCAGAGCCCCCGAAACCCCCTCCCCAACCCCTGCGGACCAAAGGCTATAGCCCACCGGCCTCGGCGACTATTTCACGCGCTACGCCGCTGGGCATTTCTTGTTATTTTAGGGCAGGCTTCTGATCATAGCCTCCCACTGCACACACGAGGACCCTCGAAAAGACTGTACCCATTTCCGACGCCCAGAGCCCCCGAACGCCCCTCGCCAACCCCCGCGGACCAAAGGCCATAGCCCACCGGCCTCGGCGACTATTTCACGCGCTGCGCCGCTGGACATTTCTTGCCATTTTATGGCAGGTTTCTAACCGTAATCTCCCACTGGGCACACGAGGACCCTCGTAAAAATGCCATTTCCGGCGGCGAGCCCCGAGCGCCCCTCAACCCCGCGGACCGAGGCTATAGCCTACCGGCCTCGGCGACTATTTCGCGCTGCGCGCTGGACATGTCTTGCCATTTTGGGCAGGCTTCTGACCATAGCCTCCCAGGCACGAGGACCCTCGAAAATGTACCCATTTCCGGCGTGAGCCCCGAATACCCTCGCCAACCCCCGCGGACCAAAGGCTATAGCCCACCGGCCTCGGCGACTATTTCACGCGCTGCGCCGCTGGGCATGTCTTGGCATTTTAAGGCAGGCTTCTGACCGTAGCCTCCGACTGGGCACGCAAGGACCCTCGAAGCAGCCCATGCCATTTCCGGCGACCGAGGCCTAAACCCCCTCCCCCACCCCCCCGGACCAAAGGCTATAGCCCACCGGCCTCGGTGACTATTTCTCGCGCTGCGCCGCTGGGTAGTTCTTGCCATTTTAAAGCAGGATTCTGACCGTAGCCTCCCACTGGGCACACGAGGACCCTCGAAAAGACTGTACCCATTTTCGACGACCAGAGCCCCCTAAACCCCCTCCCCAACCCCCGCGGACCAAAGGCTATAGCCCACCGGCCTCGGCGACTATTTCACGCGCTGCGCCGCTGGGCATTTTTTGCCATTTTAGGGCAGGCCTCTAACCGTAGCCTCCCACTGGGCACAAGAGGACCCTCGAAAAGACTGTACCCATTTCCGGCGGGCGAGCCCCCGAAACCTCCCCGGCCCCGCGGACCAAGTCCCAGCCCACCGGCCTCGGTGACTATTTCCCGCTGCGCGCTGGGTATTTCTTGCCATTTTAAGGGCAGCCCTCGGCCGTAGCCTCCCCTGGGCTGCGAGGACCCTCGAAAGACTGTACCCATTTGGGGCGGCGAGCCCCGAACTCCCCAAACCCCAGCGGACCAAGGCTATAGCCCACCGGCCTCGGCGACTATTTCACAGCGCTGCGCGCTGGGCATTTCTTGTCATTTAGGGCAGGCCTCGACCGTAGCCTCCAGGGCACGAGGACCCTCGAAAAGACTGTACCCATTTCCGGCGACGGGCCCGGAAACATCTTCCCCGGCCCCCGCGGACCAGGCTATAGCCCACGGGCTCGGCGGTGTTGTGCGCTTCGCCGCTGGGCATTTCTTGCCATTTTAGGGCAGGCTTCTGGCCGTAGACTCCCAGGCTGCGAGGGACCCTCGAAAAGACCGTACCCATTTCGGCGACGAGGCCGAAACCCCTCCCAGCCCCGCGTACCGGCATAGCCCACCGGCCTCGGTGACTATTTCACCGCGCTGCGCGCTGGGCATTTCTTGTCATTTTAGGCGGGCCTCTGACCGTAGCCTCCCACAGGCACGAGGACCCTCGAAAAGACTGTACCCATTTCCGGCGCCCTCCCCCCCGGACCAAAAGGCTGCTAGCCTGCGGCCTCGGCGACTATTTCACGCGCTGCGCCGCTGGGCATGTCTTGCCATTTTTGGGCATGCTTCCGACCATAGCCTCCCACTGGGCTACGAGGACCCTCGAAAGAGCTGTACCCATTTCCGGCGGGCCCCGAAACCCCTCCCGGCCCCGTGGACCAAGGCTATAGCCCACCGGCCTCGGTGACTATTTCACCTGCGCGCTGGGCATTCTTGTCATTTTAGGGCAGGCCTCTGACCGTAGCCTCCCAGGGCACCGAGGACCCTCGAAAAGACTGTACCATTTCGGCCCCTCCCAGCCCCAGCGGACCAAGGCTAGAGCCCCCCGGCCTCGGCGACTATTTCACGCGCTGCGCCGCTGGGCATGTCTTGCCATTTTTGGGCATGCTTCCGACCATAGCCTCCCACTGGGCACACGAGGACCCTCGAAAAGACTGTACCCATTTCCGACGCCGGGCCCGAGCCTCCCCAACCCCCTCGGACAAAAGGCTATAGCCCACCGGCCTCGGCAACTATTTCACTCGCTGTGCCGCTGGGCATTTCTTGCCATTTTAGGGCAGGCTTCTGATCAGCCTCCTGCACACGAGACCCTCGAAAAGGCTGTACCCATTTCCGGCGCGAGCCCCAGCGCCCTCGCCAACCCCCGCGGACCAAAGGCCATAGCCCACCGGCCTCGGCGACTATTTCACGCGCTGCGCCGCTGGACATTTCTTGCCATTTTATGGCAGGTTTCTAACCGTAATCTCCCACTGGGCACACGAGGACCCTCGTAAAGACTGTACCCATTTCCGACGGCCAGAGCCCCAGGCGCCCCTCACCCCCGCGGACCAAAGGCTATAGCCTACCGGCCTCGGCGACTATTTCACGCGCTGCGCCGCTGGACATGTCTTGCCATTTTTGGGCAGGCTTCTGACCATAGCCTCCCACTGGGCACACGAGGACCCTCGAAAAGACTGTACCCATTTCCGACGCCCAGAGCCCCCGAATACCCCTCGCCAACCCCCGCGGACCAAAGGCTATAGCCCACCGGCCTCGGCGACTATTTCACGCGCTGCGCCGCTGGGCATGTCTTGGCATTTTAAGGCAGGCTTCTGACCGTATCCTCCTACTGGGCACGCAAGGACCCTCGAAAAGACTGTACCCATTTCCGACGACGGGCCTAAACCCCTCCCAACCCCGCGGACCAAAGGCTATAGCCCACCGGCCTCGGTGACTATTTCTCGCGCTGCGCCGCTGGGTATTTCTTGCCATTTTAAAGCAGGATTCTGACCATAGCCTCCCACTGGGCACACGAGGACCCTCGAAAAGACTGTACCCATTTTCGACGACCAGAGCCTCCTAAACACCCTCCCCAACCCCCGCGGACCAAAGGCTATAGCCCACCGGCCTCGGCGACTATTTTACGTGCTGCGCCGCTGGGCATTTTTTGCCATTTTAGGGCAGGCCTCTAACCGTAGCCTCCCACTGGGGACATGAGGACCCTCGAAAAGACTGTACCCATTTCCGACGACCAGAGCCCCCGAAACCCCCTCCCCAACCCCCGCGGACCAAAGTCTATAGCCCACCGGCCTCGGTGACTATTTCCCGCGCTGCGCAGCTGGGTATTTCTTGCCATTTTAGGGCAGCCCTCTGACCGTAGCCTCCCACTGGGCACACGAGGACCCTCGAAAAGACTGTACCCATTTAGGACGAGCAGAGCCCCCGAACTCCCCAGGCCCCCGAACCAAAGGCTATAGCCCAACGGCCTCGGCGACTATTTCGCGCGCTGCGAAGCTGGGGATTTCTTGTCATTTTAGGGCAGGCCTCTGACCGTAGCCTCCCCAGGGCTGCGAGACCCTCGAAAAGACTGTACCCATTTCCGGACGACGAGCCCGAAACATCTTCCCAACCCCAGCGGACCAAAGGCTGCCAGCCCACGGGCCTGGCGGTGTTGTGGCCTTCGCGCTGGGCATTTCTTGCCATTTTAGGCGGGCTTCTGGCGTAGCCTCCCAGCTGGGCACTCGAGGACCCTCGAAAAGACCGTACCCATTTGGCGACGGGCCCGAAACCCCTCCCGGCCCCAGCGTACCCAAGCTATATGGCCACCGGCACCGGTGACTATTTCCTGCGCTGCGCGCTGGGCATTTCTTGTCATTTAGGGCGAGGCCTCTGACGTAGCCTCCCACCAGGGCACGAGGACCCTCGAAAAGCATGCCATTTCCGACGCCCCTCCCCAACCCCCGCGGACCAAAGGCTATAGCCTACCGGCCTCGGCGACTATTTCACACGCTGCGCCGCTGGGCATGTCTTGCCATTTTAGGGCAGGCTTCATACCATAGCCTCCCACTGGGCACACGAGGACCCTCGAAAAGACTGTACCATTCCGGCGGCCCGGGCCCCGAAACCCCTCCCGACCCCGTGGACCAGGCTATAGCCCACCGGCCTCGGCGGCTATTTCACCGGCGCTGCGCGCTGGGCATGTCTTGCCATCTTAAGCGGGCTTCGACCGTAGCCTCCCGCTGAGGCACGAGGACACTCGAAAGACTGTACCCATTTTTGTGACCAGGCCCAAACACCTTCCCAACCCCAGCGGACCAAAGGCTATATCCACGGCCTCGGTGACTATTTCCTGACTGCGCTTTGGGCATTTTGCCATTTAGGGCGAGGCCTCTGACCGTAGCCTCCCGCTGGGGACATGAGGACCCTCGAAAGGAATGTACCCATTTCCGACGACGACCCGAGCCTCCCAACCCCAGCGGACCAAAGGCTATAGCCACCGCCTCGGTGACTATTTCCAGCTGCGCGGCTGGGCATTTCTTGCCATTTAGGGCAGCCCTCTCACCGTAACCACCCAATGGGCTACCGAGACCCTCGAAAGACTGTACCCATTTGACGCCCGAGCCTCGAACTCCCCTCCCAGCCCCAGCGGACCAAAAGGCTATAACCGGCCTCGATGACTATTTCCACAGCGCGCGCGCTGGGCATGTCTTGCCATTTAGGGCGGGCCGACCGTAGCGTCACTGGGCTGCGAGGACACTCGAAAAGACTGTACCCATTTCTGACTACCAGAGCCCCCGAAACACCTTCCCCAACCCCCGCGGACCAAAGGCTATAGCCCACCTGCCTCGGCGACTATTTGACGGGCTACGCCGCTGGGCATTTCTTGCCATTTTAGGGCAGGCCCGTAGTAGCCTCCAGGCACGAGGACCCTCGAAAAGGCCGTACCCATTTCGGCGGCCAGGCCCTCGAAACCCCTCGACCCCCCCCACCAAAGGCTATAGCCACGGCCTCGGTGACTATTTCACGCTGCGCGTTGGGCATTTCTTGTCATTTAGGGCAGGCCTCTGACCGTAGCCTCAGCAGGGGCACGAGACCCTCGAAAAGGCATGCCATTTCGGCGCCCTCCCCAACCCCGCACAAGGCTATAGCCCACGGCCTCGGCGATTATTTCGCTGCGCTGACATTTCTTGCCATTTATGGCGGGCTTCTAACCGTAATCTCACTGGGCTACACGAGGACCCTCGTAAAGCATGCCATTTCCGTCGGCGGGCCGAAACCCCCTTCTAACCCCTGCGGACCAAGGCTATACCCACCGGCCTCGGTGACTATTTCCGTCTTTGCGCGCTGGGCATTTCTTGCCATTTAGGGCAGGCCTCGACCGTAGCCTCCCCAGGCACGAGGACCCTCAGCTGTACCCATTTCGGGCCTTGAGCCCGACGCCTCCCAGACCCGCGGACCAAAGGCTGCCTACCGGCCTCGGCGACTATTTCACGCGCTGCGCGCTGGGCATGTCTTGCCATTTTGGGCATGCTTCTGACCGTAGCCTCCCCCTGGGCTGCACGAGGACCTCGAAAGACTGTACCATTTCCGGCGAGCCCGAGCCTCCCGACCCCGTGGACCAAAGGCTATAGCCACGGCCTCGGCGACTATTTCACCGCTGCGCGGCTGGGCATCTTGCCATTTTAAAGCGGGCTTGACCGTAGCCTCCCGGGCAGCGGACCCTCGAAAGACTATACCCATTTAGCGACGAGCCCTAACGCCCTCCCAACCCCGCGGACCAAAGGCTATAGCCCACCGGCCTCGGTGACTATTTCGCTCGCTGCTTCGCTGGGTATTTCTTGCCATTTTAAGCGGATTCTGACCGTAGCCTCCTTTGGGCACGAGGACCCTCGAAAGGCTGTACCGATTTTCGGACCGAGCGAGCCTCTAAACCCCTCCCAACCCCAGCGGACCAAAGGCAATAGCCGCGACCTCGGTGACTATTTCCGCGCTGCGCTATTTGGGCATTCTTGCCATTTAGGGCGGGCTTCTGTCCGTAACCTCACCGGCACCAGGAGGACCCTCGAAAATGTACCCATTTTCGTGACCAGGCCCTAAACCTCCCCAACCCCGCGGACCAAGGCTATGCCCGGCCTCGGTGACTATTTCACGTGCTTTGCGCCCAGGCATTTTTGCCATTTTAGGCGGGCCTCGACCGTAGCCTCCCAGGGACGAGGACCCTCGAAAACTGTACCCATTTCAGGCGAGAGCCCCGAAACCCCTCCCCAGCCCCAGCGGACCAAGGCTATAGCCACCGGCCTCATTGACTATTTCCCGCTGCGGCTGGGTATTTCTTGCCATTTAGGGCAGCCCTCTGACCGTAGCCTCCCCTGGGCACAGAGGACCCTCGAAAGACTGTACCATTTCGGACGCCCAGGCCCCGAACTCCCCAAACCCCAGCGGACCAAGGCTGCCACCGGCCTCAGCGACTATTTCAGCAGCGCCTCGCCGCTGGGCATGTCTTGCCATTTAGGGTGACCCGACCATAGCCTCCCAGGCACCACGAGGACCCTCGAAAGACTGTACCCATTTCGAGGACGAGCCGAATCATCTTCCCCCAGCGGACCAAGGCTATAGCCCACCGGCCTCGGCGACTATTTGGCCTTCGCCGCTGGGCATTTCTTGCCATTTAGGGCAGGCCTCTGACCGTAGCCTCACAGGGCACCGAGGACCCTCGAAAAGACTGTACCCATTTCGGCGCCCCTCCCCAGCCCGCGCAGCAAAGGCTATAGCCCCTCGGCGACTATTTCCGTCTTGCTTTGAGCATTTCTTGCCATTTAGGGTAGGCCTCTGACCGTAGCCTCCCACTGGGCACCGAGGACCCTCGAAAAGCCTGTACCCATTTCCGGCCTGAGCCCCGAGCGCCCCTCCCGGACCCGCGGACCAAAGGCTATAGCCTCTGGCCTCGGCGACTATTTCCAGCGCTGTGGCTGGGCATGTCTTGCCATTTTTGGGCGGGCTTGACCATAGCCTCCCACAGAGGCACGAGGACCCTCGAAAAGGACTGTACCCATTTCGGCGGCCCAGGCCGAAACCCCTCCCGGCCCCGCGGACCAAGGCTATAGCCCACCGGCCTCGGTGACTATTTCGCGCTCGCCTGGGCATTTCTTGTCATTTAGGGCAGGCCTCGGACCGTAGCCTCACGCGGGGCACCGAGGACCCTCGAAAGACTGTACCCATTTAAGCGCCCTCCCAACCCCGCGCAGGCTATAGCCCACGGACCTCGTGACTATTTCCCGTGCTGCGCGCTGGGCATTCTTGCCATTTAGGGTGAGCCTCGACCGTAGCCTCCCACTGGGCACCACGAGGACCCTCAGCCTGTACCCATTTAGGCGAGCCCCCAGCGCCTCCCCGACCCCGCGGACCAAAGGCTATAGCCCTACTGCGGCCTCGGCGGACTATTTCGCAGCTGCGCGGCCGGCTGGGCATGTCTTGCCATTTTGGGCGGGCTTGACCATAGCCTCCAGCGGGGCACCGAGGACCCTCGAAAAGGCATACCCATTCGGCGACCAGGCCCGAAACCCCTCCGGCCCCGGACGAGGCTATATCCCGGCCTCGGTGACTATTTCCTGTGATCGCCGCTGGGCATTTTTGCCATATTGGCGGGGCCTCGGCCGTAACCTCCCCGGGGACGAGGACCCTCGAAAGAATGTACCGGCATTTCCGGCGGACGAGCCCGAAACCCTCGGCCCCCGCGGACCAGGCTATAGCCCACGGCCTCGGTGACTATTTCCAGCGCGCGGCTGGGCATTTCTTGCCATTTAGGGCAGCCCTCGGCCGTAGCCTCCCATTGGGCTGCGAGGACCACCGAAAAGGCGCCCGAGCCTCGAACTCCCTCCCGGCCCAGCGGACCCAAGGCTATAACCCACCGGCCTCGGCGACTATTTCCGCCGCGCGCGCTGGGCATGTCTTGCCATTTTAGGGCATGCTTCTGACCGTAGCGTCCCACTTGGCTGCGAGGACACTCGAAGACTGTACCATTTCCGGGCCAGAGCCCCCCCCCTCCCGGCCCGCGGACCAAAGGCTATAGCCTACCGGCCTAGGAGACTATTTCACGCGCTGCCCCGCTGGGCATGTCTTGCCATTTTTGGGCATGCTTCGACCGCCTCCCGCGGGCACTGCGAGGACCCTCAAAAGACTGCCATTTCCGGCGGGCCCGAAACCCCTCCCCGACCCCGTGGACCAAAGGCTATTGCCCACCGGCCTCGGCGACTATTTCGCGCGCTGCGCCGCTGGGCATTTCTTGTCATTTTAGGGCAGGCCTCTGACCGTAGCCTCGCAGGGCACGAGACCCTCGAAGGCATGCCCATTTCCGGCGCCCTCCCCAACCCCGTGGACCAAGGCTATAGCCCACCGGCCTCGGCGACTATTTCACCAGCAGCTGCCGCTGGACATTCTTGCCATTTTATGGCGAGCTTCTAACCGTAATCTCCCCGGGCTACGAGGACCCTCGTAAAGACTGTACCTATTTCCGTCGGCCAGAGCCCCCGAAACCCCCTTCCCCAACCCCTGCGGACCAAAGGCTACCCACCGGCCTCAGTGACTATTTCCCGTGCTTTGCTGAGCATTTCTTGCCATTTAAGGCAGGCCTCTGACCGTAGCCTCCCTTGGGCACGAGGACCCTCGAAAACTGTACCATTTCAGGCTGGAGCCCCGAGCGCCCTCCCGGCCCCCGCGGACCAAGGCTATAGCCTACCTCGGCGACTATTTCAGCGCTGCGCCGCTGGGCATGTCTTGCCATTTTGGGCATGCTTGACCGTAGCCTCCACGGGCACACGAGGACCCTCGAAAGACTATTACCCATTTCCGGCGGGCCCCGACCCCCTCCCGACCCCGTGGACCAAGGCTGTAGCCCACGGCCTCGGCGACTATTTCCGCAGCTGCGCGCTGGGCATGTCTTGCCATTTTAAAGCGGGCTTCGGGTAGCCTCCCAGCTGGGCAGCGGGACCCTCGAAAGACTATACCCATTTCGGCGACGAGCCTGGCGCCCTCCCCAACCCCCGGACCAAAGGCTATAGACCGGCCTCGGTGACTATTTCACCTTCAGCTGGGTATTTCTTGCCATTTAAAGCGATTCGACCGCAGCCTCCCTGGCTGCGAGGACCCTCGAAAAGGCTGTACCCATTTTTTCGGAGAGCCCCTAAACCCCTCCCCAACCCCCGCGGACTAAAGGCAATAGCCCACCGACCTCGGTGACTATTTCCAGCTGCGCTTGTTGGGCATTCTCTTGCCATTTGGGCTGGCTTCTGTCCGTAGCCTCCCTTCGGCCACGAGGACCCTCGAAAAGACTGTGCCATTTTCGTGACCGAGCCCCTAAGCCCCCTCCCCGGCCCGCGGACCAAAAGGCTATAGCCACCGGCCTCGGTGACTATTTCACGTGCTGCGCGCTGGGCATTTTGCCATTTTAGGGCGAGCCTCGACCGTAGCCTCCAGGACATGAGGGACCCTGAAAAGGCATGCCATTTCGGCGAGGCCCCACCCCTCCCGGCCCCGGACCAAGGCTATAGCCCCGGCCTCGGTGACTATTTCCCGCGCTGCGCTGGGTATTTCTTGCCATTTAGGGCAGCCCTCGACCGTAGCCTCCCAGCAGGCACGAGGACCCTCGAAAAGGCTGTACCCATTTGGACGCCCAGCCCCAGACTCCCCAGGCCAGCGGACCGAGGCTATAGCCCACCGGCCTCGGCGACTATTTCTGGCGCCTCGCCGCATTGGGCATGTCTTGCCATTTTAAGTGCGGGGCTTCTGACCATAGCCTCCCCCGGGCACGAGGACCCTCGAAAGACTGTACCCATTTCGAGGACGGGCCCGAAACATCTTCCCCAACCCCCGGACCGAGGCTATAGCCCAACGGCCTCGGCGACTATTTGGCGCGCTTCGCCACTGGGCATTTCTTGCCATTTAGGGCGGCTTCTGGCGTAACCTCCCATTGGGCACGAGGACCCTCGAAAGACCGTACCCATTCGTGACGGCCAGGCCCGAAACCTCTCCGGCCCCAGCGGACCGAGGCTATAGCCACGGCCTCGGTGACTATTTACTCAGCGGCTGCGCGCTGGGCATTCTTGTCATTTAGGGCAGGCCTCTGACCGTAGCCTCCCGGGGCTGCGAGACCCTCGAAAAACTGTACCCATTTCGGCGCCCTCCCCAACAGCTGTAAAGGCAGCCCACGGCCTCGGCGACTATTTCCGTGCTGCGCTGGGCATTCTTGCCATTTTAGGGTGGGCCTCTGACCGTAGCCTCCCCACTGGGCACCACGAGGACCCTCGAAAGCCTGTACCCATTTCGGCGCGAGCCCCAGGCGACCTCCCAGCCCATGGACCAGGCTATAGCCTACCGGCCTCGGCGACTATTTCCCGCTGCGCCGCTGGGCATGTCTTTGCCATTTTGGGCGAGCTTCTGACCATAACCTCCCAGGGCACCGAGGACCCTCGAAAAAGACTGTACCCATTCGGCGAGGCCCGAAACACCTTCCCAAACCCAGCGGACCAAAAGCTATATCCCACGGCCTCGGTGACTATTTCCGCAGCTGCGCGGCTGGGCATATCTTGCCATTTTGGGAGCTTGACCATAGCCTCAGCTGGGCACTGCGAGGACCCTCGAAAAGGCGTACCCATTTACGTGACTGAGCCCAAACACCTTCCCCAACCCCGCGGACCAAGGCTATATCCACGGCCTCGGTGACTATTTCAGCCTGCGCGCTGGGCATTCTTGTCATTTAGGGTGGGCCTCTGACCGTAGCCTCCCACTGGGCACCAGGGACCCTCGAGAAAAGCCTGTACCATTTCCGGCGCCCAGCCCCCGGCGCCCTCCCGGCCCCGCGGACCAAAGGCTATAGCCTACCGGCCTCGGCGACTATTTCGCGCGCTGCGCCGCTGGGCATTTCTATCCATTTTAGGGGGGGCCTCGTACCGTAGCCTCCTCACTGGCTACGAGGACCCTCAGCCTGTACCCATTTCCGGCCTTGAGCCCCGACGCCCTCCCCGGCCCCAGCGGACCAGGCTATAGCCTACCGGCCTCGGCGACTATTTCACGCTGCGCGCCCGGGCATATCTTGCCATTTTGGTAGGAACTTGACCATAGCCTCGGCTGGGCACGAGGACCCTCGAAAAGGCTGTACCCATTTACGTGACGAGCCCCCGAAACACCTTCCCCAACCCCCGCGGACCAAAGGCTATATCCCACCGGCCTCGGTGACTATTTCACGCGCTGCGCCGCTGGGCATTTTTTGCCATATTAGGGCAGGCCTCTGACCGTAGCCTCCCACTGGGGACATGAGGACCCTCGAAAGGAATGTACCCATTTCCGACGACCAGAGCCCCCGAAACCCCCTCCCCAGCCCCCGCGGACCAAAGGCTATAGCCCACCGGCCTCGGTGACTATTTCCCGCGCTGCGCAGCTGGGCATTTCTTGCCATTTTAGGGCAGCCCTCTGACCGTAGCCTCCCATTGGGCACACGAGGACCCTCGAAAAGACTGTACCCATTTGAGCATGAGCCCTCGAACTCCCTCCCAACCCCGCGGACCCAGGCTATAACCCGCCGGCCTCGGCGACTATTTCACCTTGCGCGCGCTGGGCATGTCTTGCCATTTTAGGGCATGCTTCTGACCATAGCCTCCTTTGGGCTGACACGAGGACCCTCGAAAAGGCTGTACCCATTCCGGCCAGCGGGCCCGAAACCCCTCCCGGCCCCGTGGACCAGGCTGTGCCGCGGCCTCGGCGGCTATTTCACCGCTCGCCGCTGGTCATGTCTTGCCATTTGAGCGGGCTTGACCGTAGCCTCCCTTTGGGCAGGCAAGGACCCTCGAAAAGAGCTGTGCCATTTCCGGCGACCCGAGCCCTAAACCCCTCCCCGGCCCCGCGCGGACCAGGCTGCCGCCCACGGCCTCGTTGACTATTTCGCGCTACGCCCATTTGGGTAATTCTTGCCATTTAAAGCGGAGTTCTGACCGCAACTGCCTCCCCGCCACGAGGACCCTCGAAAAGGCTGTACCCATTTCGTGACGAGCCTCTAAACCCCTCGACCCCAGCGGACCAAAAGGCAATAGCCCACCGGCCTCGGTGACTATTTCCAGCTGCGCCGCTGGGCATTTCTTGCCATTTAGGGCGGGCTTCTGTCGTAGCCTCCCTCGGCACCCTGCGAGGACCCTCGAAAGGCATGTACCCATTTCGGCGAGCCCTAAAGCCCCTCCCAACCCCAGCGGACCAATGGCTATAGCCCACCGGCCTCGGTGACTATTTCAGCTGGCGCTGGGCATTTGCCATTTTAGGCGAGCCTCTGACCGTAGCCTCCCACCGCGCACACGAGGACCCTCGAAAGAACTGTACCCATTTCCGATGACCAGAGCCCCCGAAACCCCCTCCCCCACCCCAGCGGACCAAAGGCTATAGCCCACCGGCCTCGGTGACTATTTCCCTTGTTGGCAGCTGGGCATTTCTTGCCATTTGGGCAGCCCTCGGCCGTAGCCTCCCTGGGCACATGAGGACCCTCAGGCCTCGAACTCCTCCCAGCCCAGCGGACCAAAGGCTATAACCCACCGGCCTCGGCGACTATTTCCTTGGCATGGCCCGGCATGTCTTATCATTTAGAGGCTTGACCATGGCCTCCAGGCACTGCGAGGACACTCGAAAAGAGCTGTGCCATTTCGGCGAGGCCCGAAACACCTTCCCCAACCCCGCGGACCAGCTTCTGCCCACGGCGCCGGCGACTATTTGTGCGCTTCGCGCCGGGCATTTCTTGCCATTTAGGGCAGGCTTCTGGTCGTAACCTCCCACAGCCTACGAGGACCCTCGAAAAAGACGTACCATTTCTGGCGGCCAGGCCCTCAGACCCCTCCCAACCCCGCGGACCAAGGCTGCCAGCCCACCGGCCTCGGTGGCTATTTCGCAGCGCGCTTGCCACTGGGCATTTCTTGTCATTTAAGGGCGGGCCTCGGCCGTAGCCTGCCCAGGACATGAGGACATGAGGACCCTCGAAAGGACTGTACCCATTTCCGATGACCCGAGCCCGAGCCCCTCCCAACCCGCGGACCAAAGGCTATAGCCCACGGCCTCGGTGACTATTTCCTTTCTTGTGACTGGGCATTTCTTGCCATTTCGGCAGCCCTCGACCGTAGCCTCCTGCCAGGCATTTCTTGTCATTTAGGGCAGGCCTCGGCTAGCCTCCCAGGGCACACGAGGACCCTCGAAAGAATGTATCCATTTAGCGCCTCCCCGAGCCCCAGCGGAACAAGGCTATAGCCCACCGACCTCGGCGACTATTTCCTTGTGCGCTGGCTGGGCATTTCTTGCCATTTAGGGCAGGCCCGTAACCTCCCGGGCAGGCGAGGACCCTCGAAAAGGCATGTACCATTTCGGCGCCCATCCCGACCCGGCGAACAAAAGGCTATAGCCCACCGACCTCGGCGACTATTTTCAGCTGCGCGCTGGGCATTTCTTGCCATTTAGGGCGAGCCTGACCGTAACCTCAAGCTTGAGTGCTGCGAGACCCTCGAAAAAGACATGTACCATTTCCGACACCCAGCAGCCCCGAGCGCCCCTCCCGGCCCCGAGGGCCAAAGGCTATAGCCCGGCCTCGGCGACTATTTCACCTTGCTGCGCCCGCTGGACATTCTTGCCATTTTGGGGCATGCTTCTAACGTAATCTCCCCCCGGACACACGAGGACCCTCGAAAAGACTGTACCCATTCCGGCGAGCCCAACCTCCCGGCCCTGCGGACCAGGCTATACCCACCGGCCTCGGTGGACTATTTCCCGTGCTGCGCTGAGCATTTCTTCCATTTTGGGGCAGGCCTCGACCGTAGCCTCCCAGGGGCTGCAGGCACCCTCGAAAAGGCATGTACCCATTTTTCGTTGACGGGCCGAGCCTCCCGGCCCCAGCGGACCAAGGCTATAGCCCACCGGCCTCTGCGACTATTTCACCTTGTGACTGGCAGCTGGGCATTTCTTGCCATTTAGACGAAGCTTAAGCCACCATGTACTCCCACTTTGGGCCTGACGGCCCTCGAAAAGACTGTACATATTTCAAAGCGAGCAGGCCCAAAACCCCTCCCAGGCCCGTGGACGCAAGGCTGTGGCCCACCGGCCTTGGCGACTATTTCCTGGCAGCTGCGCGCTGGGCATTTCTTATTATTTAGGGCGGGCTTCTGATCGTAGCCTCCCCGCCAGGGACCCTTGAGACATGGCGTACCCATTTCCGGCCCGGAGCTGGAACTTCCTCCTCACGACCCCGCGGACCGAGGCTATAGCCCACGGTGACCATTTCTTGTTATTTTAGGGCAGGCTTCTGATGTGGCCTCCCCAGGCACCACGAGGACCCTTAAAGACTATGCCATTTCGGCGCGAGCCTCGAACCTCCTCCCAACCCCCGCGGACCAAAGGCTGTAGCCACCGGTCGGTGACCATTTCACCTTGGCGCCGCTGGGCATTTCTTGCCATTTTAGCGCAAGTCTCGACCGTAGCCTCCCACCCTTTGGGCACAAGAGGGACACTTTCGAAAAGGCTGTGTACCCATTTCCGCGATCGCGGAACCCCGAACCCCCCTCCCAGCCCGGACCAGGCTATAGCCCCGACGGCCTCGGTGACTATTTCCTGTGGCTGCGCCGCTGGCCATTTCTTGTCATTTTAGGGCGAGCCTCTGACGTAGCCTCCCACAGGGCACCACGAGGACCCTCGAAAAAGGCCGTGCCATTTCCGTTCTGAGCCCCGAAACCCCTGACCCCCGGACCAAAGGCTATGGCCCACGGCCTCTGCGGACTATTTCACGCGATCGCCCCTTTGGGCATGTCTTGGCATTTTATAGCGGACTTCTGGCCAAGCCTCCTGCGGGCATAAGGACCCTCGAAAAGACTGCCATTTCCGACGACCAGAGCCCCTAAACCCTCGACCCCAGCGGACCAAAGGCTATAGCCCACCTCGGTGACTATTTCGCTGCGCGCTGCGTATTTCTTGCCATTTAAAGCGAGATTCTGACCATAGCCTCCCCTTTGGGCACCACGGCGACCGTCGAAAAGGCATACATGTTTCGAGCGAGCCCCCGAAACCCCCTCCCAGACCCGTGGAGCAAGGCTGTGCCCACCGGCCTCGGCGACTATTTCCGCAGCGCTGCGCGTTGGGCATTCTTGCCATTTTCGCGGGCCTCGGCCGTAGCCTCCCCATGAGCACTGCGAGGACACTCGAAAAGACGTACCCATTTCCGACGATCAGAACCCCGAACCCCTCCCGACCCCTGCGGACCAAGGCTATAGCCCACCGGCCTCGGCGACTATTTCTCGCGGCTGCTGCGCGTTGAGCATTTCTTCTCATTTCAGGGCGGGGCCTCGACCGTAGCCTCCCACTTTGGGCACGAGGACCCTTGAAAAGCTGTACCCATTTCGGCGCCCAGGCCCGAACCTCCTCCCGGCCCGCGGACCAAAGGCTATAGCCCACCGGCCTCGGTGACCATTTCACGCGCTGCGCCGCTGGGCATTTCTTGCCATTTTAGCGCAGGCCTCTGACTGTAGCCTCCCACTGGGTACACGAGGACACTCGAAAAGACTGTACCCATTTCCGACGCCCAGAGCCCCTGAACCCCCCTCCCCAACCCCCGCAGACCAAAGGCTATAGCCCACCGGCCTCGGTGACTATTTCATGCGCTGCGCCGCTGGGTATTTTTTTGCCATTTTAGGGCAGGCCTCTGACCGTAACCTCCCACTGGGTACACGAGGACACTCGAAAAGACTGTACCCATTTCCGACGGCCAGAGCCCCCGAACCCCCCTCCCCTACCCCCGCAGACCAAAGGCTATAGCCTACCGGCCTCTGCGACTATTTCCCGCGCTGCGCCGCTGGGCATTTCTTGCCATTTAGGGCAGGCTTCTGGCGTAGCCTCCCCTTTGGGCACCGAGGACCTTGAAAGACTGTACCCATTTCGGCCTTACAGGCCCCGACGCCCGCTCCCAACCCCCACGGACCAAAGACTATAGCCCACCGGCCTCGGCGACTATTTCGCATGCTGCGCCGCTGGGCATTTCTTGCCATTTTAGGGGATGCTTCTGACCGTAGCCTCCCACTGGGCTACGAGGACCCTCGAAAGACTGGACCCATTTACGGCGAGGCCCGAGCCCCCTACTCAACCACCGCGGACCAAGGCTATAGCCCACTGGCCTCGGCGACTATTTCACTGCTGCGCCGCTGGGCATGTCTTGCCATTTAGGGCGGGGCTTGACCGTAGCCTCAGCCCAGCACGAGGACCCTCAGCTGTACCCATTTCGGCGGCAGGCCCGAAACACCCTCCCCAAGCCCTAGGGACCAAAGGCTATAGCCCACTGGCCTCGGCGAATATTTCACGCGCTGCGCCGCTGGGCATTTCTTGCTATTTTAGGCGAGCTTCTGATCGTAGCCTCCCACTGGGCTGAGGACCCTCGAAAAGACTGTACCCATTTCCGGACAGGCCGAAACCCCTCCCGGCCCGGGGACCAAAGGCTATAGCCCACCGGCCTCGGCGACTATTTCCCTCGCTGCGCCGCTGCGCCTCTGGGCATTTCTGGCTATTTTAAGTCAGACTTCTGATCGTAGCCTCCAACTGGGCACACGAGGACCCTCGAAAAGAATGTACCCATTTCCGACCCTCAGGCCCCAGCGCCCCTCCCAGCCACAGCGGACCAAATGCTATAGCGCCGGCCTCGGCGACTATTTCACCTTGCTGCGCGCTGGACATTTCTTGCCATTTAAAGGCGGGCTTCTGACCATAGCCTCCCAGCTACGAGACCCTCGTAAAACTGTACCCATTTTCGATGGCGGGCCCCGAAAGCCCCCCGGCCCCAGCGGACCAAGGCTATAGGCCACCGGCCTCGGTGACTATTTCCGCGCTGCCTTGCCATTTAGGAAAGTCTCTGTTGTAGCCTCCCACCCCTGGGCTACGAGGACCCTCGAAAAGGCTGTACCCATTTCGACACCCAGGCCCGAACTTCCCTCCCAGCCCCGCGGACCAAAGGCTCTGGGCCACCGGCCTCGGCGACTATTTCACCGCTGCGCCATTTTGAGGCGAGCTTGACCATTAACTGCTTCTGAATGGACTGTACATATTTCCGACGACCAGAGCCCCAGAAACCCCTCCCAGCCCCAGCGGACCAAGGCTGTGCCCTTACCGGCCTCGGTGACTATTTCACCTTCTGCGCGCTGTACATTTCTTGCCATTTAGGGCAGGCTTGACCGTAGCCTCCCAGGCACGAGGACCCTCGAATGGATTGTACATATTTCCGGCGACCGAGCCCCGAAACCCCTCCCGACCCCAGCGGACCAAAAGGCTGTGCCCACGGCCTCGGTGACTATTTCCAGCCTGCGCGCTGTACATTTCTTGCCATTTTAGGGCGGGGCTTGGCTAGCCTCCCAGCCCTCGAAAGGACTGTAGATATTTCCGACAACGAGCCCCGAAACCCCTCCGAACCCCCCGGACCAAAATTTGTGCCCACGGCCTCGGTGACTATTTCACCTTTGCGCGCTGTATTTCTTACCATTTTAGGCGGGCATCTGACCGTAGCTTCCAGCTGGGCTGCGAGGACCCTCGAAAGACTGTACATATTTCCGATAACTAGGCCCCGAAACCCCTCCCCAACCCCCGCGGACCACAGGCTATAGCCTACTGGCCTCGGCGATTATTTTGCACGCTGCGCGCTGGGCATTTCTTGCCATTTTAGGGTGGGCCTCTGACCGTAGCCTCCACTGGGCACCGAGGACCCTCGAAAGACTGTACCATTTCCGATGCGAGGCCCCGAACTTCCCTCCCCGATGCCCGCGGACCCAGGCTGATAGCCCACCGGCCTCGGCAACAATTTCACGCAATCGCGCTGCGCATGTCTTATCATTTAGGGCAGGCCTCTGACCGTAGCCTCCCACAGGCGCGCGAGGACCCTCGAAAGACTGTACCCATTTCCGGCTGACGGGCCCCGAAACCCCTCCCGGCCCCAGCGGACCCAAAGGCTATAGCCCACGGCCTCGGCGACTATTTCGCAGCAGCTGCGCGCTGGGCATTTCTTGCCATTGTAGGGCAGGCCTCGACCGTAACGCCACGGGGACATGAGGACCCTCGAAAAGGCTGTACCCATTTCAGGCGGCGAGCCCGAGCCCCCTCCCGACCCCGGACCAAGGCTATAGCCCACCGGCCTCGGTGACTATTTCCCGCTGCGCAACTGAAGTATTTCTTGCCATTTTAGGGCAGCCCTCTGACCCGTAACCTCCCACTTGACACAGGGACCCTCGAAAAGACTGTACCCATTTGGACGCGGGCCCCAGAACTCCCCCACAAACCCCAGCGGACCAAGGCTGTAGCCCCACGGCCTCGGCGACTATTTCCATAGCGCCTCGCTGGGCATGTCTTGCCATTTTAGAAGGTCTTCTGACCTAGCCTCCTGCCCAGGCACCACGAGGACCCTCGAAAGGGCTGTACCCATTTCTGGGGACGGGCCCAGCATCTTCCCCAACCCCGCGGACCAAAGCTATAGCCCACCGGCCTCGGCGACTATTTGGCAGCGCTCGCCCGCTGGGCATTTCTTGCCATTTAAGCGGGATTCTGACCATAGCCTCCCACTGAGCTGCGAGGACCCTCGAAAAGGCTGTACCCATTTTTCGACCGAGCGAGCCTCTAAACCCCCTCCCCAGCCCCAGCGGACCAAGGCAGCCAGCCCACGACCTCGGTGACTATTTCCCCAGCTTCACCGCTGGGCATTTCTTACCATTTTAGGGCGGGCTTCTGTCGTAGCCTCCCCTCGGCACCACGAGGACCCTCGAAAAGCTGTACCCATTTTCGTGACCGAGCCCTGGCCCCCTCCCCAGCCCCAGCGGACCCAAAGGATATAGCCCACGGCCTCGGTGACTATTTCACGTGCTTTCTTGTTGTGCCATTTAGGGCGAGGCCTCGACCGTAGCCTCCCAGGGACATGAGGACCCTCGAAAAGACTACCCATTTCCGACTGACGGGCCAAAACCCCTCCCAACCCCAGCGGACCAGCTATAGCCCACCGGCCTCGGTGACTATTTCCAGCAGCTGCGCAGCTGGGGTATTTCTTGCCATTTAGGGCAGCCCTCTTACCGTCGCCTCCCACTGGGCACACGAGGACCCTCGAAAAGACTGTACCCATTTCGGACGCCCAGAGCCCCCGAACTCCCCCCCCAAACCCCCGCGGACCAAAGGCTATAGCCCACCGGCCTCGGCGACTATTTGACGCGCTACGCCGCTGGGCATTTCTTGCCATTTTAGGGCAGGCTTCTGGCCGTAGCCTCCCACTGGGCACACGAGGACCCTCGAAAAATGCCATTTCGAGGACGAGCCCCGAAACATCTTCCCCAACCCCGCGGACCAAGGCTATAGCCCACCGGCCTCGGCGACTATTTGGCGCTTCGCGCTGGGCATTTCTTGCCATTTAGGGCAGGCTTCTGACACGTAGCCTCCCCATGGGCACCGAGGACCCTCGAAAGACCGTACCCATTTCGGCGACAGGCCCCGAAACCCCTCCCCAGCCCCGCGGACCAAGGCTATAGCCCACCGGCCTCGGTGACTATTTCCCAGCGCTGCGCGCTGGGCATTTCTTGCCATTTAGGGCAGTCCTCTGACCGTAGCCTCCCACAGGCACACGAGGACCCTCGAAAAGACTGTGCCATTTCGGCGCGCTCCCAGGCCCGCTGAGCAAACCGGCCTCGGCGACTATTTCCGTGCTGCGCGCGCTGGGCATTCTTGCCATTTTAGGGTGGGCCTCTGACCGTAGCCTCACTTGGGCACGAGGACCCTCAGCCTGTACCCATTCCGGCGAGCCCCAGGCGCCCCTCCCCGGCCCCCGGACCAGGCTATAGCCCACCGGCCTCGGCGACTATTTCAGCGCTGCGCGCTGGGCATGTCTTGCCATTTTGGGCAGGCTTCTGACCGTAGCCACCCACAGGGCACCGAGACCCTCGAAAAGGCTGTACCCATTTCGGCGAGCCAGGCCCCGCACCTTCCCGACCCCAGCGGACCAGGCTATATCCCACGGCCTCGGTGACTATTTCCGCAGCTGCGGCTGGGCATTTTTGCCATATTAGGGCAGCCTCTGACCGTAGCCTCCCAGGGGGACGAGGACCCTCGAAAGATGTACCCATTTCGATGACCAGGCCGAAACCCCTCCCAGCCCCGCGGACGAGGCTATAGCCCACCGGCCTCGGTGACTATTTCCCGCGCTGCGCAGCTGGGCATTTCTTGCCATTTTAGGGCAGCCGTCTGACCGTAGCCTCGCACTGGGCACACGAGGACCCTCGAAAAGACTGTACCCATTTCCGGCGGAGCCTCGAACTCCTCCCGACCCCGCGGACCAAAGGCTATAACCCACCGGCCTCGGCGACAATTTCCCGCGCTGCGCGCTGGGCATGTCTTGCCATTTTAGGGCATGCTTCTGACCATAGCGTCCCAGCAGGCTGCGAGGACACTCGAAAGACTGTACCATTTCCGGCGCGAGCCCCAACGCCCCTCCCCAACCCTCGCGGACCAAAGGCTATAGCCAACCGGCCTCGGAGACTATTTCACGCGCTGCGCCGCTGGGCATGTCTTGCCATTTTTGGGCAGGCTTATGACCATAGCCTCCCACTGGGCACACGAGGGCCCTCGAAAAGACTGTTCCCATTTCCGGCGGCGAGCCGAAACCCCTCCCGGCCCCGTGGACCAAAGGCTGTGCCCACCGGCCTCGGCGACTATTTCCGCAGCTGCGCTGGGCATTTCTTGTCATTTAGGGCAGGCCTCTGGCCGTAGCCTCAAGCAGGGCACCACGAGGACCCTCGAAAAGACTGTAACCATTTCCGGCCCCCTCCCCAACCCCGTGGACCAAAGGCTATAGCCCACCGGCCTCGGCGACTATTTCCGCAGCTGCGCGCTGGACATTTCTTGCCATTTATGGCAGGCTTCTCGTAATCTCCCACTTTGGGCACGAGGACCCTCGTAAAGACTGTACTATTTCCGTCGGCGGAGCCCCGAAACCCCGCCCCGCAACCCCTGCCGGACCAAAGGCTATACCCACGGCCCTCGGTGACTATTTCCGTGCTTTCGCGCTGGGCATTTCTTGCCATTTTAGGGCAGGCCTCTGACCGTAGCCTCCCACCAGGCACACGAGACCCTCAGCCTGTACCATTTCAGGCGCCCAGAGCCCCGAGCGCCTCCCGGCCCCGCGGACCAAGGCTAGCCTACCGGCCTCGGCGACTATTTCACCCGCTGCGCCGCTGGGCATGTCTAGCCATTTTGGGCAGGCTTCTGACCGTAGCCTCCCACTGGGCACGAGGACCCTCGAAAAAGGCACTGTACCCATTTCCGGCGGCGGGCCGAAACCCCTCCCGGCCCCGTGGACCAGGCTATAGCCCACGGCCTCGGCGACTATTTCACTTGCTGCGCGCTGGGCATGTCTTGCCATTTAAAGCGGGCTTCTGATAGCCTCCTTTGGGCGAGCAAGGACCCTCGAAAAGACTGTACCCATTTCGGCGGCGAGGCCCTCGCCTCCCGACCCCGCCGGACCAAAGGCTATAGCCCACCGGCCTCGGTGACTATTTCCGCGCTTTCGCCTTGCATTCTTGCCATTTTAAAGCGAGATTCTGACCGTAGCCTCCCAGGGCTACGAGGACCCTCGAAAAGGCTGTACCCATTTTCGACGAACAGAGCCTCCTAAACCCCCTCCCCAACCCCCGCGGACCAAAGGCAATAGCCCACCGACCTCGGTGACTATTTCCCGCGCTGCGCCGCTGGGCATTTCTTGCCATTTTAGGGCAGGCTTCTGTCCGTAGCCTCCCACTCGGCACACGAGGACCCTCGAAAAGACTGTACCCATTTTCGACGACCAGAGCCCCCTAAACCCCCTCCCGGCCCCAGCGGACCGAGTAGCCCACGGCCTCGGTGACTATTTCACGTGCTGCGCCCGCTGGGCATTTTGCCATTTAGGGCGGGCCTCACGGCGTAGCCTCCCAGGGACATGAGGACCCTCGAAAAGACTGTACCCATTTCCGGCGACCCGAGCCCCGAAACCCCTCCCCGGCCCCATGCGGACCAAAGGCTACCGGCCTCGGTGACTATTTCCAGCTGCGCAGCTGGGTATTTCTTGCCATTTTGAGGCAGCCCTCTGACCGTAGCCTCACTTGGGCACCGAGGACCCTCGAAAGACTGTACCCATTTCGGACGCCCCGAACTCCCCGAACCCCAGCGGACCCAAGGCTGCCAGCCCACCGGCCTCGGCGACTATTTCCACCTCGCGCTGGGCATGTCTTGCCATTTTGGGCAGGCTTCTGACCGCAGCCTCCCCAGGCACCACGAGGACCCTCGAAAAGACTGTACCCATTTGAGGACCCAGGCCCCGAAACATCTTCCCCGACCCAGCGGACCAAGGCTATAGCCCACCGGCCTCGGCGACTATTTGGCCTTCGCGCTGGGCATTTCTTGCCATTTGGGGCGGCTTCTTCCGTAGCCTCCCACTGGGCTACGAGGACCCTCGAAAGGGCCGTGCCATTTCTGGCGGGACCCAGGGCCCCGACCCCCTCACCTGACCCCAGCGGACCCAAGGCTATAGCCCACGGCCTCGGTGACTATTTCACGCAGCTGCGCGCTGGGCATTTCTTGTCATTTGGGCGGAGGCCTCGACCGTAGCCTCCCCACAGGGCACGAGGACCCTCGAAAAGACTGTACCCATTTCGGCCTCCCGGCCCCGCGGACCGAGGCTATAGCCCACCGGCCTCGGCGACTATTTCCGTGCTGCGCCGCTGGGCATTTCTTGCCATTTTGGTGAGCCTCTGACCGTAGCCTCCCACAGGCACGAGGACCACTCGAAAAGCCTGTACCCATTTCCGGCCGAGCCCCGACGCCTCCTCCCAGCCCCGGACCAAAGGCTGCAGCCCTACCGGCCTCGGCGACTATTTCACGCAGCGCTGCGGCTGCTGGGCATGTCTTGCCATTTTGGGCGGGCTTCTGACCATAGCCTCCCAGCTGGGCACGAGGACCCTCGAAAACTGTACCCATTTCGGCGGCCAGGCCGAAACACCTTCCCCCCCGCGGACCAGGCTATATCCCACCGGCCTCGGTGACTGTTTCGCGGCTGCGCTGGGCATGTCTTGCCATTTTGGGCAGGCTTGACCATAAGCCTCCTTTGGGCACAGGGCTGCGAGGACCCTCGAACTGTACCCATTTCCGGCGACGAGGCCCCGAAACACCTTCCCCGACCCCCGCGGACCAGGCTATATCCCACCGGCCTCGGGTGACTATTTCCTGCTGCGCGCTGGGCATTTCTTGTCATTTTAGGGCAGGCCTCTGACCGTAGCCTCCACCAGGGGCTACGAGGACCCTCGAAAGACTGTACCCATTTCAGCGCCTCCCCAACCCCGCGCGCAAAGGCTATAGCCCACGGCCTCGGCGACTATTTCCCGTGCTTTCGCGCTGGGCATTTCTTGCCATTTTGGGGTAGGCCTCTGACCGTAGCCTCCCTGAGCTACGACGGGACCCTCGAAAAGCCTGTACCCATTTCCGACGCCCAGAGCCCCCGAACGCCCCTCCCCAACCCCCGCGGACCAAAGGCTATAGCCTACCGGCCTCGGCGACTATTTCCCGTGCTGCGCCGCTGGGCATTTCTTGCCATTTTAGGGTAGGCCTCTGACCGTAGCCTCCCACTGGGCACACGAGGACCCTCGAGCCTGTACCCATTTCGGCCAGGCGCCCTCCCCGGCCCCGCGGACCAAAGGCTGCAGCCTCGGCCTCGGCGACTATTTCACGCAGCTCGCGCTGGGCATGTCTTGCCATTTTGGGCGGGCTTCTGACCGCTAGCCTCCCAGCTGGGCACCACGAGGACCCTCGAAAAGCATGCCATTACGGCGACCAGGCCCGAAACACCTTCCCCAGCCCCAGCGGACCAAGGCTATATCCCACCGGCCTCGGTGACTATTTCCGCAGCTGTTTCGCCGCTGGGCATTTTGCCATATTAGGGGCAGGCCTCGACGTAGCCTCCCCAGGGACATGAGGACCCTCGAAAGGAATGTGCCCATTTCCGGCGACGAGCCCGAGCCTCCCGGCCCCGCCCGGACGAAGGCTATAGCCCACCGGCCTCGGTGACTATTTCCCAGCTGCGCGGCTGGGCATTTCTTGCGATTTGGGCAGCCCTCTGACCGTAGCCTCCCGTTGGGCACCGAGGACCCTCGAAAAGGCTGTACCCATTTGAGCCAGAGCCTCGAACTCCCTCCCTGACCCCAGCGGACCAAGGCTATAACCCACGGCCTCGGCGACTATTTCAGCGCGGCGCGCTGAATATCTTGCCATTTAGGGCATGCTTCTGACCATAGCGTCCCTGGGCACCGAGGACACTTTCGAAAGACTGTGCCATTTCCGGCGGAGCCCCAGCGCCCCTCAACCCTCGCGGACCAAAGGCTATAGCCTACCGGCCTCGGAGACTATTTCACGCGCTGCGCCGCTGGGCATGTCTTGCCATTTTTGGGCATGCTTCTGACCATAGCCTCCCACTGGGCACACGAGGACCCTCGAAAAGACTGTACCCATTTCCGACGGCGGGCCCGAAACCCCTCCCGGCCCGTGGACCAAAAGGCTGTGCCCACCAGCCTCGGTGACTATTTCGCATGCTGCGCCGCTGGTCATGTCTTGCCATTTGAGGCGGGCTTCGGTAGTAGCCTCCCCTTTGAGCGAGGCAAGGACCCTCGAAAAAGCATGCCCATTTCGGCGAGCCCTAAACCCCTCCCCAACCCCGCGGACCAAAAGGCTATAAGCCCACCGGCCTCGTTGACTATTTGGCGCTCGCGCTGGGTAATTCTTGCCATTTTAAAGCGAGGATTCTGACCATAGCCTCCCGGCACGGGCTGCGAGGACCCTCGAAGACTGTACCCATTTTCGTGACGAGCCTCTAAACCCCTCCCAACCCCGCGGACCAGGCAATAGCCCACCGGCCTCGGTGACTATTTCCCGCGCTGCGCCGCTGGGCATTTCTTGCCATTTTAGCGCAGGCTTCTGTCCGTAGCCTCCCACTCAGCACATGAGGACCCTCGAAAAGACTGTGCCATTTTCGTGAGCCCCTAAACCCCTCCCCAAGCCCCAGCGGACCAATGGCTATAGCCCGCGGCCTCGGTGACTATTTCACATGTGCGCGCTGGGCATTTTTGCCATTTAGGGCGAGGCCTCGACCGTAGCCTCCCACCCAGGGACATGAGGACCCTCGGAAACTGTGCCCATTCGATGACGGGCCGCCTCCCCGGCCCCAGCGGACCAAAGGCTATGGCCCGGCCTCGGTGACTGTTTCCCATTTGGGCAGCTGGGCATTTCTTGCCATTTGAGCAGCCCTCGTGTAGCCTCCCACTGGGCACGCGAGACCCTCGAAAGGCTGTACCCATTTCGGACCCCAGGCCTCGAACTCCCCTCCCCAGCGGACCCGAGGCTATAACCCACCGGCCCTCGGCGACTATTTCACGCGCGCGCGCGCTGGGCATATCTTATCATTTAGTGAGCTTGACCATAGCCTCTGCCCAGGCACCGACGAGACACTTTCGAAAAGACTGTACCCATTCGGCGGCAGGCCCGAAACACCTTGACCGCGGACCCGCTATAGCCACGGCCTCGGCGACTATTTGGCCTTCGCGCGGGCATTTCTTGCCATTTTAGGGCGGGGCTTCTGGTCGTAGCCTCCCACTGGCCACGAGGACCCTCGAAAAGGCCGTACCCATTTCTGCGGCCGACCCTCAGACCCCTCCCAGCGGACCAAAGGCTATTAGCCCACCGGCCTCGGTGACTATTTCCTTGCGCGCTGGGCATTTCTTGTCATTTAAGGGCAGGCCTCTCGCGCCCTCCCACAGGGCACCACGAGGACCCTCGAAATGACTGTACCCATTCTGACGCCCCTCCCAACCCCCGGACCAAAGGCAGCCACGGCTCGGCGACTATTTCACAGCTGCGCGCTGGACATTTCTTGCCATTTAGGGCGGGCTTCGCGTAATCTCCCCTTTGGGCACCGAGGACCCTCATAAAGACTGTACCCATTTCCGGCGAGCCCCGAAACCCCTCCCAACCCTGCGGACCGAAAGCTATACCCACCGGCCTCGGTGACTATTTCCCGTCTGCGCGAGCATTTCTTGCCATTTGGGCAGGCCTCGACGTAGCCTCCCGCGGGGACATGAGGACCCTCGAAAGGACTGTACCCATTTCCGATGACGGGCCCGAAACCCCTCCCGGCCCCGCGGACCAAGGCTATAGCCCACGGCCTCGGTGACTATTTCCAGCGCTGCGCTGGGCATTTCTTGCCATTCTGGCTGAGCCCCTCGGCCGTAGCCTCCCAGGCATTTCTTGTCATTTTAGGGCAGGCCTCTGACCGTAGCCTCCCCAGGGCTACGAGGACCCTCGAAAGAATGTATCCATTTCGGCCTCCCCAGGCCCCATGAACAAAGGCTATAGCCCACCGACCTCGGCGACTATTTCACTTCAGCTTTCGCCTTTGGGCATTTCTTGCCATTTGGGCAGGCCCTGACCGTAGCCTCCCCAGGCCCGAGCGCGAGGACCTCGAAAAGACTGTACCATTTCCGGCGCCCATCCCCGCGGAACAAAGGCTATAGCCGCGACCTCGGCGACTATTTCCTTGTGCTGCTGGGCATTTCTTGCCATTTTACGGCGAGCCCTGACCGTAGCCTCCCCTTTAGTGCGAGGACCCTCGAAAAGACTATCATTTCCGACACCGAGCCCCGAGCGCCCTCCCGGCCCCAGGGCCGAGGCTATAGCCCACCGGCCTCGGCGACTATTTCCGCTGCGCGCTGGACATTTCTTGCCATTTTAGGGCAGGCTTCTGAACGTATTATCCCACTGGAAACACGATGACCCTCGAAAAAGGACTGTGCCCATTTCGCGACGAGCCCGAAACCCCTCCCGGCCCCTGCGGACCAAAGGCTATACCCCGGCCTCGGTGACTATTTCCGTGCTGCGCTTGTTCAGGCATTTCTTCCATTTTGGGCGGGCCTCGACCGTAGCCTCCCGCGGGCTGCGAGCACCCTCGAAAAGGCATACCCATTTTCGTTGTTGACAGGCCCCGAAACCCCTCCCGACCCCAGCGGACCAAGGCTATAGCCACCGGCCTCTGCGACTATTTCACCTGCTGCGCGCTGAGCATTTCTTGCCATTTTAAGGCAACTTCTGTATAGCCTCCCCTTTGGGCACCACCCTCGAAAAGACTGTACATATTTCCGAGCAGGCCCCGAAACCTCCCCGGCCCCCGTGGACCCAAGGCTATTGCCCACGGCCTTAGCGACTATTTCACGCAGCGCTGCGCGCTGGGCATTTCTTGTTATTTTGGGCGAGCTTGATCGTAGCCTCCCTGCCCAGGCTACCGAGGACCCTTGAAAGCTGTACCCATTTCCGGCGCGAGCCCGAACTTCCCTCCCGACCCAGCGGACCAAGGCTATAGCCCGGCCTCGGTGACCATTTCTTATTATTTTAGGGCGGGCTTCTGATCGTAGCCTCCCCTTTGGGCACCACGAGGACCCATAAAAAGACTATACCCATTTCGGCGCGGAGCCTCGGAACCTCCCTCCCAAACCCCAGCGGACCAGGCTATAGCCCACCGGCCTCGGTGACCATTTCACGCAGCGCTGGGCATTTCTTGCCATTTTAAGCGCAAGTCTCGACCGTAGCCTCGGCGGGCACAGAGGACACTCGAAAGACTGTACCCATTTCCGGCCGATCGAACCCCCGAACCCCCTCGACCCCTGCGGACCAAGGCTATAGCCCACCGGCCTCGGTGACTATTTCACCGCGCTGCGCGCTGGCCATTTCTTGTCATTTTAGGGCGGGCCTCTGACCGTAGCCTCCCACCGGGCCTGCGAGGACCCTCGAAAAGACCGTACCCATTTCCGTTCACCGAGCCCCGAGCCTCCCAGGCCCCAGCGGACCAAAGGCTATAGCCCACCCGGCCTCTGCGACTATTTCCCGCGATGCGCGCTGGGCATGTCTTGGCATTTTATGGCGAGGGCTTCTGGTAAGCCTCTGCGGCCGCGCGCAGGACCCTCGAAAGACTGTACCCATTTCCGACGACCCGAGCCCTAAACCCCTCCCGGCCCCAGCGGACCGAGCTATAGCCACCGGCCTCGGTGACTATTTCTCGCGCTGCGCGCTTCATGTTCTTGCCATTTTAAAGCAGGATTCTGACCATAGCCTCCCGCGGGCTACGGCGACCGTCGAAGACTGTACATGTTTCCGGCAGGCCCGAAACCCCCCCCCCCAACCCCCGTGGATCAAAGGCTATTGCCCACCGGCCTCGGCGACTATTTCACGCGCTGCGCCGCTGGGCATTTCTTGCCATTTAAGCGCCAGGCCTCGGCCGTAACCTCCCACTTTGAGCACGAGGACACTTTCGAAAAGACTGCCCATTTCCGACGATCGGAACCCCGAACCCCCTCCCAGCCCCTGCGGACCACGAGGCTATAGCCCACCGGCCTCGGCGACTATTTCCGCCTGCGCGCTGGGAATTTCTTGCCATTTAGGGCAGGCTTCTGACGTAACCTCCCAGGCACCACGAGGAACCTTGAAAAGACTGTACCCATTTCCAACGCCCAGAGCCCCAGAACTACCCTCCTCAACCCCCGCGGACCAAAGGATATAGCCCACCGGCCTCGGTGACCAATTCTGGTTATGTTAGGACAGGCTTCTCGCCGTGGCCTCCCCAGGCACACGAGGACCCTCGAAAAGACTATACCCATTTCTGATGCCCGGAGCCCCAGAACCTCCCTCCCCAACCCCCGCGGACCAAAGGCTATAGCCCACCGGCCTCGGTGACCATTTCACGCGCTGCGCCGCTGGGCATTTCTTGCCATTTTAGCGCAGGCCTCTGACCGTAGCCTCCCACTGGGCACACGAGGACACTCGAAAAGACTGTACCCATTTCTGACAACCAGAGGCCCCGAAACCCCCTCCCCAACCCCCGCGGACCAAAGGCTATAGCCCACCGGCCTCGGTGACTATTTCACGCGCTGCGCCGCTGGGCATTTCTTGTCATTTTAGGGCAGGCCTCTGACCGTAGCCTACCACGGGGCACACGAGGACCCTCGAAAAGACTGTACCCATTTCCGACGTCCCTCTCCAACCCCCGCAGACCAAAGGCTATAGCCCACCGGCCTCGGCGACTATTTCACGCGCTGCGCCGCTGGGCATTTCTTGCCATTTTAGGGCAGGCCTTGACCGTAGCCTCCCACTGGGCACACGAGGACCCTCGAAAAGACTGTACCCATTTCTGACGCCCAGAGCCCCAGAACCTCCCTCCCCAACCCCCGCGGACCAAAGGCTATAGCCCACCGGCCTCGGTGACCATTTCACGCGCTGCGCCGCTGGGCATTTCTTGCCATTTTAGCGCAGGCCTCTGACTGTAGCCTCCCACTGGGTACACGAGGACACTCGAAAAGACTGTACCCATTTCCGACGCCCAGAGCCCCTGAACCCCCCCCCCCGCGGACCAGGCTATAGCCCACCGGCCTCGGTGACTATTTCATCTTGCGCGCATTTTGCCATTTTAGGGCAGGCCTCGACCGTAACCTCCCACTGGGTACGAGGACACTCGAAAAGGCATGCCATTTCCGGCGGCGAGCCCCAGAACCCCCCTCCCCTACCCCCGCAGACCAAAGGCTATAGCCTACCGGCCTCTGCGACTATTTCACGCGCTGCGCCGCTGGGCATTTCTTGCCATTTTAGGGCAGGCTTCTGGCCGTAGCCTCCCACTGGGCACACGAGGACCCTCGAAAAGACTGTACCCATTTCTGACGCACAGAGCCCCCGAACGCCGCTCCCCAACCCCCACGGACCAAAGACTATAGCACACCGGCCTCGGCGACTATTTCACGTGCTGCGCCGCTGGACATTTCTTGCCATTTTAGGGGAAGCTTCTGACCGTAGCCTCCCACTGGGCACACGAGGACCCTCGAAAAGACTGGACCCATTTCTGACGACCAGAGCCCCCGAAACCCCCTCCCCAACCCCCGCGGACCAAAGGCTATAGCCCACTGGCCTCGGCGACTATTTCACGCGCTGCGCCGCTGGGCATGTCTTGCCATTTTAGGGCAGGCTTCTGACCGTAGCCTCCCACTGGCCACACGAGGACCCTCCAAAAGACTGTACCCATTTCTGACGACAGGCCCGAAACACCCTCCCAGCCCCTAGGGACCAAAGGCTATAGCCCACGGCCTCGGCGAATATTTCCGCAGCTGCGCTGGGCATTTCTTGCAATTTTAGGGCAGGCTTCTGATCGTAGCCTCCTGGGCACGAGGACCCTCGAAAGACTGTACCCATTTCCGGCGAGCCCCAGAACCCCTCCCGGCCCGGGGACCAAAGGCTATAGCCCACCGGCCTCGGCGACTATTTCACGCGCTGCGCCGCTGGGCATTTCTGGCTATTTTAAGTCAGACTTCTGATCGTAGCCTCCCACTGGGCACACGAGGACCCTCGAAAAGACTGTACCCATTTCCGACCCTCAGAGCCCCCGAACGCCCCTCCCCAACCACCGCGGACCAAATGCTATAGCGCACCGGCCTCGGCGACTATTTCACGCGCTGCGCCGCTGGACATTTCTTGCCATTTAAGGGCAGGCTTCTGACCATAGCCTCCCACTAGCTACACGAGGACCCTCGTAAAGACTGTACCCATTTTCGATGACCGGAGCCCCCGAAACCCCCCCCAACCCCCGCGGACCAAAGGCTATAGGCCACCGGCCTCAGTGACTATTTCCCGCGCTGCGCCGCTGGGCATTTCTTGCCATTTTAGGAAAGCCTCATTGTAGCCTCCCGGGCTACGAGGACCCTCGAAAACTGTACCCATTCGACACCCAGGCCCCGAACTTCCTCCCCGGCCCGCGGACCGAGGCTCTAGGCCCCCGGCCTCGGCGACTATTTCACGCGCTGCGCCAATTTAAGGCAGGCTTCTGACCGTAGCCTCCCACTGGGCACACGAGGACCCTCGAATGGACTGTACATATTTCCGCCGACGAGCCCCGAAACCCCCTCCCCAACCCCCGCGGACCAAAGGCTATTGCCCACCGGCCTCGGTGACTATTTCACGCGCTGCGCCGCTGTACATTTCTTGCCATTTTAGGGCAGGCTTCTGACCGTAGCCTCCCACTGGGCACACGAGGACCCTCGAATGGACTGTACATATTTCCGACGACCAGAGCCCCCGAAACCCCCTCCCCAACCCCCGCGGACCAAAGGCTATTGCCCACCGGCCTCGGTGACTATTTCACGCGCTGCGCCGCTGTACATTTCTTGCCATTTTAGGGCAGGCTTCTGACCGTAGCCTCCCACTGGGCACACGAGGACCCTCGAAAGGACTGTAGATATTTCCGACGACCAGAGCCCCCGAAACCCCCTCCCCAACCCCCGCGGACCAAAGGCTATTGCCCACCGGCCTCGGTGACTATTTCACGCGCTGCGCCGCTAGGTATTTCTTACCATTTTAGGGCAGGCATCTGACCGTAGCTTCCCACTGGGCACACGAGGACCCTCGAAAAGACTGTACATATTTCCGATAACTAGAGCCCCCGAAACCCCCTCCCCAACCCCCGCGGACCAAAGGCTATAGCCCACCGGCCTCGGTGACTATTTCACGCGCTGCGCCGCTGGGCATTTCTTGCCATTTTAGGGTAGGCCTCTGACCGTAGCCTCCCACTGGGCACACGAGGACCCTCGAAAAGACTGTACCCATTTCCGATGCCCAGAGCCCCAGAACTTCCCTCCCCAATGCCCGCGGACCAAAGGCTATAGCCCACCGGCCTCGGCAACAATTTCACGCAATGCGCCGCTGCGCATGTCTTGTCATTTTAGGGCAGGCCTCTGACCGTAGCCTCTGCCCAGGCACGCGAGGACCCTCGAAAGACTGTACCCATTTCCGGCGAGGCCCCGAAACCCCTCCCCGGCCCCGCGGACCCAAGGCTATAGCCCACCGGCCTCGGTGACTATTTCACGCGCTGCGCCGCTCGGCATTTTTTGCCATTTTAGGGCAGGCCTCTGACCGTAGCCTGCCACTGGGGACATGAGGACCCTCGTAAAGACTGTATCCATTTCCGACGACCAGAGCCACCGAAACCCCCTCCCCAACCCCCGCGGACCAAAGGCTATAGCCCACCGGCCTCAGTGACTATTTCCCGTGCTGCGCCGCTGGGCATTTCTTGCCATTTAGGGCAGCCCTCGGACCGTAGCCTCCCCATGGGCACGAGGACCCTCGAAAGACTGTGCCATTCGGACGCCCAGGCCCGAACTCCCCAACCCCCGCGGACCAAAGGCTATAACCCACCGGCCTCGGTGACTATTTCCCGCGCTGCGCCGCTGGGCATGTCTTGCCATTTTAGGGCAGTCTTTTGACCATAGCCTCCCACTGGGCACACGAGGACCCTCGAAAAGACTGTACCCATTTCCGACGACCAGAGCCCCCGAAACATCTTCCCCAACCCCGCGGACCAAGGCTATAGCCCACGGCCTCGGCGACTATTTGGCGCTTCGCGCTGGGCATTTCTTGCCATTTTAAGCGAGGATTCTGACCATAGCCTCCCAGGCTACGAGGACCCTCGAAAAGGCTGTACCATTTTCGATGAGCGAGCCTCCTAAACCCCTCCCCAACCCCAGCGGACCAAGGCTATAGCCACGGCCTCGGTGACTATTTCCAGCAGTGCGCGCTGGGCATTTCTTGCCATTTAGGGCAGGCTTCTGATCGTAGCCTCCCTCAGCACCACGAGGACCCTCGAAAGACTGTACCCATTTTCGATGACGAGCCCTAAACCCCTCCCCGGCCCCGCGGACCAATGGCTATAGCCCACCGGCCTCGGTGACTATTTCACGCGCTGCGCCGCTGGGCATTTTTTGCCATTTTAGGGCAGGCCTCTGACCGTAGCCTCCCACTGGGGACATGAGGACCCTCGAAAGGACTGTACCCATTTCCGATGACCAGAGCCCCCGAAACCCCCTCCCCAACCCCCGCGGACCAAAGGCTATAGCCCACCGGCCTCGGTGACTATTTCCCGCGCTGGGCAGCTGGGCATTTCTTGCCATTTTAGGGCAGCCCTCTGACCGTAGCCTCCCACTGGGCACATGAGGACCCTCGAAAAGACTGTACCCATTTCGGACGCCCAGAGCCCTCGAACTCCCCTCCCCAACCCCCGCGGACCAAAGGCTATAACCCACCGGCCTCGGCGACTATTTCACGCGCCGCGCCGCTGGGCATGTCTTATCATTTTAGGGCAGGCTTCTGACCATAGCGTCCCACTGGGCACACGAGGACACTCGAAAAATCATGCCATTTCGTGACGAGCCCCCGAAACACCGTCCCCAACCCCCGCGGACCAAAGGCTATAGCCCACCGGCCTCGGCGACTATTTGACGCGCTACGCCGCAGGGCATTTCTTGCCATTTTAGGGCAGGCTTCTGGTCGTAGCCTCCCACTGGCCACACGAGGACCCTCGAAAAGACCGTACCCATTCGGCGGCCGAGCCCTCGGGCCCCTCCCCGGCCCCGCGGACTGACTATTTCACGCGCTGCGCCGCTGGGCATTTCTTGTCATTTTAGGGCAGGCCTCTCACCGTAGCCTCCCACGGGGCACACGAGGACCCTCGAAATGACTGTACCCATTTCCGACGCCCCTCCCCAACCCCCGCAGACCAAAGGCTATAGCCCACCGGCCTCGGCGACTATTTCACGCGCTGCGCCGCTGGACATTTCTTGCCATTTTAGGGCAGGCTTCTAACCGTAATCTCCCACTGGGCACACGAGGACCCTCATAAAGACTGTACCCATTTCCGACGGCCAGAGCCCCCGAAACCCCCTCCCCAACCCCTGCGGACCAAAGGCTATACCCACCGGCCTCAGTGACTATTTCCCGTGCTGCGCCGCTGGGCATTTCTTGCCATTTTAGGGCAGGCCTCTGACCGTAGCCTCCCACTGGGGACATGAGGACCCTCGAAAGGACTGTACCCATTTCCGATGACCAGAGCCCCCGAAACCCCCTCCCCAACCACCGCGGACCAAAGGCTATAGCCCACCGGCCTCGGTGACTATTTCCCGCGCTGCGCAGCTGGGCATTTCTTGCCATTTTACGGCAGCCCTCTGACCGTAGCCTCCCACTGGGCACACGATGACCCTAGAAAAGACTGTACCCATTTCGGACGCCCAGAGCCCTCGAACTCCCCTCCCCAACCCCCGCGGACCAAAGGCTATAACCCACCGGCCTCGGCGACTATTTCACGCGCCGCGCCGCTGGGCATGTCTTGCCATTTTAGGGCAGGCTTCTGACCATAGCGTCCCACTGGGCACACGAGGACACTCGAAAAGACTGTACCCATTTCTGACGACCAGAGCCCCCGAAACACCTTCCCCAACCCCCGCGGACCAAAGGCTATAGCCCACCGGCCTCGGCGACTATTTGACGCGCTACGCCGCTGGGCATTTCTTGCCATTTTAGGCGACGGCCGTAGCCTCCCCGCTGGGCACGAGGACCCTCGAATAGACTGTACCCATTTCGGCGACCGAGCCCTCGAAACCCCTCCCAGTCCCGCGGACCAAAGGCTATAGCCCACGGCCTCGGTGACTATTTCACGCGCGCGCTGGGCATTTCTGTCATTTAGGGCGAGCCTCTCACGTAACCTCCCACAGGGCACCACGAGGACCCTCGAAATATTTGTACCCATTTCGGCGCCCTCCCAACCCCGCGGACCAAGGCTATAGCCCACGGCCTCGGCGACTATTTCAGCAGCTGCGCGCTGGACATTCTTGCCATTTTAGGGCAGGCTTCTCGTAATCTCCCACCCAGGCTACGAGGACCCTCATAAATGTACCCATTCCGGGCGGCCGAACCCGAAACCCCCTTCCCCAACCCCTGCGGACCAAAGGCTATACCCACCGGCCTCAGTGACTATTTCCCGTGCTGCGCCGCTGGGCATTTCTTGCCATTTTAGGGCAGGCCTCTGACCGTAGCCTCCCACTGGGGACATGAGGACCCTCGAAAGGACTGTACCCATTTCCGATGACCAGAGCCCCCGAAACCCCCTCCCCAACCCCCGCGGACCAAAGGCTATAGCCCACCGGCCTCGGTGACTATTTCCCGCGCTGCGCAGCTGGGCATTTCTTGCCATTTTACGGCAGCCCTCTGACCGTAGCCTCCCACTGGGCACACGATGACCCTAGAAAAGACTGTACCCATTTGGGCGCCCGAGCCCTCGAACTCCCTCCCGGCCCCCGGACCAAAAGGCTATAGCCCACCGGCCTCGGCGACTATTTCCGCAGCCGCGCCCGCTGGGCATGTCTTGCCATTTAGGCCTGGCCGTAGCCTCCCCGGGCAAGCGAGGTCCCTCGAAAATCCATGTACCCATTTCCGGCGCCCGAGCCCCGACGCCCCTCCCCAACCCCGCGGACCAAGGCTATAGCCTACCGGCCTCGGTGACTATTTTAGCTGCGCGGTGAGGCATGTCTTGGCATTTAGGGCGAGCTTCGACCATAGCCTCCCACTGGGCACACGACGACCCTCGAAAAGACTATACCCATTTCGGACGACCAGAACCCCTGAAACACCTTCCCCAACCCCCGCGGACCAAAGGCTATAGCCCACCGGCCTCGGTGACTATTTGCATTTCTTGTCATTTAGGGCAGGCCTCTGACCGTAGCCTCCCAGGGCACGAGGACCCTCGAAAAAGGCTGTATCCATTTCCGGCGCCCTCCCAGCCCCGCGGAACAAGGCTATAGCCCACCGACCTCGGCGACTATTTCCCAGCTGCGCGCTGGGCATTTCTTGCCATTTAGGGCAGGCCTGACCGTAGGCTCCCAGCGCGAGGACCCTCGAAAAGACTGTACCATTTCCGACACCCAGGCCCCGAGCGCCTCCCAGCCCCGAGGGCCAGGCTATAGCCCACCGGCCTCGGCGACTATTTCCTGCGCGCTGCGCGCTGGACATTTCTTGCCATTTTAGGGCGGGCTTCTAACCGTAATCTCACTGGACACACGAGGACCCTCGAAAAGGCTGTACCCATTTCCGGCGACGAGCCCTGAAACCCCTCCCAGCCCCTGCGGACCAAAGCGTGCCCACGGCCTCGGTGACTATTTCCCGTCTTTGCGCGCTGGGCATTTCTTGCCATTTTAGGGCAGGCCTCTGACCGTAGCCTCCCACTGGGGACATGAGGACCCTCGAAAGGACTGTACCCATTTCCGATGACCAGAGCCCCCGAAACCCCCTCCCCAACCCCCGCGGACCAAAGGCTATAGCCCACCGGCCTCGGTGACTATTTCCCGCGCTGCGCAGCTGGGCATTTCTTGCCATTTTAGGGCAGGCCTCTGACCGTAGCCTCCCACTGGGCACACGAGGACCCTCGAAAAGACTGTACCCATTTCGAACGCCCAGAGCCCTCGAACTCCCCTCCCCAACCCCCGCGGACCAAAGGCTATAACCCACCGGCCTCGGCGACTATTTCACGCGCCGCGCCGCTGGGCATGTCTTGCCATTTTAGGCCAGGCCTCTGACCGTAGCCTCCCACTGGGCAAACGAGGTCCCTCGAAAATCCTGTACCCATTCGGCGACGGACCCCGCTGACCCCAGCGGACCAAAGGCTATAGCCCACCGGCCTCGGTGACTATTTGGCCTCGCGCATTCTTGCCATTTAGGGCAGGCTTCGGCCGTAGCCTCCAGGCACCACGAGGACCCTCGAAAGGCCGTACCCATTTCGGCGGCGAGCCCCGAAACCCCTCCCCAATCCCGCGGACCAAAGGCTATAGCCACGGCCTCGGTGACTATTTCCCGCAGCTGCGCGCTGGGCATTTCCTGTCATTTAGGGCAGGCTCTCACCGTAGCCTCCCACGGGGCACCACGAGGACCCTCGAAATAGCTGTACCCATTTCAGCGCCCTCCCCGGCCCCCGCTGACCAAAGGCTATTGCCCACAGGCCTAGGCGACTATTTCCCTCACTGCGCCGCTGGACATTTCTTGCCATTTTAGGGCAGGCTTCTAACCGTAATCTCCTTTGGGCACGAGGACCCTCATAAAGACTGTAACCATTTCCGGCGGCGAACCCGAAACCCCCTCCCAACCCTGCGGACCAAGGCTATGCCACCGCCTCGGTGACTATTTCCCGTGCTGCGCCGCTGTTCTTGCCATTTAGGGCAGGCCTCGACCGTAGCCTCCCAGCTGGGACATGAGGACCCTCGAAGGACTGTACCCATTTCCGATGACGAGCCCCGAAACCCCTCCCCAGCCACCGCGGACCAAGGCTATAGCCCACCGGCCTCGGTGACTATTTCCAGCTGCGCGGCTGGGCATTTCTTGCCATTTACGGCAGCCCCTCGACGTAGCCTCCCACTGGGCACACGATGACCCTAGAAAAGACTGTACCCATTTCGGACGCCCAGAGCCCTCGAACTCCCCTCCCCAACCCCCGCGGACCAAAGGCTATAACCCACCGGCCTCGGCGACTATTTCACGCGCCGCGCCGCTGGGCATGTCTTGCCATTTTAGGCCAGGCCTCTGACCGTAGCCTCCCACTGGGCAAACGAGGTCCCTCGAAAATCCTGTACCCATTTCCGACGCCCAGAGCCCCCGAACGCCCCTCCCCAACCCCCGCGGACCAAAGGCTATAGCCTACCGGCCTCGGTGACTATTTTACGCGCTGCGCCGCTGGGCATGTCTTGGCATTTTAGGGCAGGCTTCTGACCATAGCCTCCCCTTTGGGCACCGGCGACCCTCGAAAGACTATACCCATTTCGGCGGCGGAACCCGAAACCCTCCCGACCCCAGCGGACCAAGGCTATAGCCCACCGGCCTCGGTGACTATTTCACGCGCTGCGACGCTGGGCATTACTTGCCATTTTAGGGCAGGCCCTGACCGTAGGCTCCCACTGGGCACGCGAGGACCCTCGAAAAGACTGTACCATTTCCGACACCCAGAGCCCCGACGCCTCCCAGCCCGAGGCCAGGCTATAGCCCACCGGCCTCGGCGACTATTTCACGCGCTGCGCCGCTGGACATTTCTTGCCATTTTAGGGCAGGCTTCTAACCGTAATCTCCCACTGGACACACGAGGACCCTCGAAAAGATTGTACCCATTTCCGACGACCAGAGCCCCTGAAACCCCCTCCCCAACCCCTGCGGACCAAAGGCTATACCCACCGGCGTCAGTGACTATTTCCCGTGCTGCGCCGCTGGGCATTTCTTCCCATTTTAGGGCAGGCCTCTGACCGTAGCCTCCCACTGGGCACACGAGCACCCTCGAAAAGACTGTACCCATTTTCGTTGACCAGAGCCCCCGAAACCCCCTCCCCAACCCCCGCGGACCAAAGGCTATAGCCCACCGGCCTCTGCGACTATTTCACGCGCTGCGCCGCTGGGCATTTCTTGTTATTTTAGGGCAGGCTTCTGATCGTAGCCTCCCACTGGGCACACGAGGACCCTTGAAAAGACTGTACCCATTTCCGACGCCCAGAGCCCCAGAACTTCCCTCCCCAACCCCCGCGGACCAAAGGCTATAGCCCACCGGCCTCGGTGACCATTTCTTGTTATTTTAGGGCAGGCTTCTGATCGTAGCCTCCCACAGGCTACGAGGACCCTTAAAAGACTATACCCATTTCGGCCGAGCCCCAGGCCTCCCTCCCCGGCCCAGCGGACCAAAGGCTATAGCCCACCGGCCTCGGTGACCATTTCACGCGCGGCGCCGCTGGGCATTTCTTGCCATTTTAGCGCAAGTCTCTGACCGTAGCCTCCCACTGGGCACAAGAGGACACTCGAAAAGACTGTACCCATTTCCGATCAGAACCCCGAACACCCCTCCCAACCCCTGCGGACCAGGCTATAGCCCACCGGCCTCGGTGACTATTTCATCTGCGCGCTGGGCATTTCTTCTCATTTCAGGGCAGGCCTCTGACCGTAGCCTCCCACGAAGAACACGAGGACCCTCGAAAAGACTGTACCCATTTCCGACGCCCCTCCCCAACCCCCGCAGACCAAAGGCTATAGCCCACCGGCCTCGGCGACTATTTCACGCGCTGCGCCGCTGGGCATTTCTTGCCATTTTAGGGCAGGCTTCTGATCGTAGCCTCCCACTGGGCACACGAGGAACCTCGAAAAGACTGTACCCATTTCCGACGCCCAGAGCCCCAGAACTTCCCTCCTCAACCCCCGCGGACCAAAGGCTATAGCCCACCGGCCTCGGTGACCATTTCTTGTTATTTTAGGGCAGGCTTCTCATCGTAGCCTCCCACTGGGCACACGAGGACCCTTGAAAAGACTATACCCATTTCTGATGCCCGGAGCCCCAGAACCTCCCTCCCCAACCCCCGCGGACCAAAGGCTATAGCCCACCGGCCTCGGTGACCATTTCACGCGCTGCGCCGCTGGGCATTTCTTGCCATTTTAGCGCAGGCCTCTGACCGTAGCCTCCCACTGGGCACACGAGGACACTCGAAAAGACTGTACCCATTTCTGACGACCAGAGCCCCCGAACCCCCTCCCCAACCCCCGCGGACCAAAGGCTATAGCCCACCGGCCTCGGTAACTATTTCACGCGCTGCGCCGCTGGGCATTTCTTGTCATTTTAGGGCAGGCCTCTGACCGTAGCCTACCACGGGGCACACGAGGACCCTCGAAAAGACTGTACCCATTTCCGACGTCCCTCTCCAACCCCCGCAGACAAAAGGCTATAGCCCACCGGCCTCTGCGACTATTTCACGCGCTGCGCCGCTGGGCATTTCTTGCCATTTTAGGGCAGGCCTTGACCGTAGCCTCCCGCTGGGTACACGAGGACACTCGAAAAGACTGTACCCATTTCCGGCCAGCCCTGAACCCCTCCCCGGCCCGCGGACCAAAGGCTATAGCCCACCGGCCTCGGTGACTATTTCATGCGCTGCGCCGCTGGGTATTTCTTGCCATTTTAGGGCAGGCCTCTGACCGTAACCTCCCACTGGGTACACGAGGACACTCGAAAAGACTGTACCCATTTCCGACGCCCAGAGCCCCCGAACCCCCCTCCCCAACCCCCGCAGACCAAAGGCTATAGCCTACCGGCCTCTGCGACTATTTCACGCGCTGCGCCGCTGGGCATTTCTTGCCATTTTAGGGCAGGCTTCTGGCCGTAGCCTCCCACTGGGCACACGAGGACCCTCGAAAAGACTGTACCCATTTCGATGACCAGAACCCCCGAAACCCCCTCCTCAACCCCCGCGGACCAAAGGCTATAGCCCACCGGCCTCGGCGACTATTTCACGCGCTGCGCCGCTGGGTATTTCTTGCCATTTTAGGGAAGGTTCTGACCGTAGCCTCCCACTGGGCAAACGAGGACCCTCGAAAAGACTGTACCCATTTCGGCGAGCCCCGAACTTCCTCCCGGCCGCGGACCAAAGGCTCTAGGCCACCGGCCTCGGCGACTATTTCACGCGCTGCGCCATTTTAGGGCAGGCTTCTGACCGTAGCCTCCCACTGGGCACACGAGGACCCTCGAATGGACTGTACATATTTCCGACGACCAGAGCCCCCGAAACCCCCTCCCCAACCCCCGCGGACCAAAGGCTATTGCCCACCGGCCTCGGTGACTATTTCACGCGCTGCGCCGCTGTACATTTCTTGCCATTTTAGGGCAGGCTTCTGACCGTAGCCTCCTTGGGCTGCGAGGACCCTCGAAAGGACTGTAGATATTTCCGGCGACCAGGCCCCGAAAGCCCCTCGGCCCCGCGGACCAAAGGCTGTGCCCACCGGCCTCGGTGACTATTTCGCAGCTGCGCGCTGGGTATTTCTTACCATTTGGGCAGGCATCTGACCGTAGCTTCCCAGGCACGAGGACCCTCGAAAGACTGTACATATTTCCGATAACTAGGCCCCGAGCCTCCCCCCAACCCCGCGGACCAAAGGCTATAGCCCACGGCCTCGGTGACTATTTCACGCAGCGCTGCGCGCTGGGCATTTCTTTCCATTTTAGGGTGAGCCTCAGACCGTAGCCTCACTGGGCACGAGGACCCTCGAAAGACTGTACCATTTCCGTGCCCGAGCCCAGAACGTCCCTCCCCAATGCCCGCGGACCAAAGGCTATAGCCCGGCCTCGGCAACAATTTCACGCAATGCGCGCTGCGTATCTTGTCATTTTAGGGCAGGCCTCGACCGTAGCCTCCCCGCAGGCACGAGGACCCTCGAAAGACTGTACCCATTTCCGGCGGCCAGGCCCCGAAACCCCTCGGCCCAGTGGACCAAAGGCTATAGCCCACCGGCCTCGGCGACTATTTCAGCGGCTGCGCGCTGGGCATTCTTGCCAATAGGGCAGGCCTCTGACCGTAACTTGCCCCAGGCACACGAGGTCCCTCGAAAAGACTGTACCCATTTCCGGCCAGAGCCCCGAACCCCCTCCCCGGCCCCGGCGGGCAAGGCTATAGCCCACCGGCCTCGGCGAGTATTTCCGCTGCGCGCTGGGCATTTCTTATCATTTAGGGCGGGCTTCTGACCGTAGCCTCCCCAGGCTACGAGGACCCTCGAAAAGACTGTACCAATTTCCGATGGGCCCCGAACCCCTCCCCACCCCGCGGACCAAAGGCTATAGCCCACCGGCCTCGGTGACTATTTCACGCGCTGCGCCGCTGGGTATTTCTTGCCATTTTAGGGCAGGCTTCTGACCGTAGCCTCCCACTGGGCACACGAGGACCCTCGAAAATACTGTACCCATTTCCGATGACCAGAGCCCCCGAAACCCCCTCCTCAACCCCCGCGGACCAAAGGCTATAGCCCACCGGCCTCGGCGACTATTTCACCTGCGCGCTGGGCTTTTCTTGCCATTTTAGGGCAGGCCTCGACCGTAGCTTGCCCAGGGCACCACGAGGACCCTCGAAAAGACTGTACCATTTCCAATACCCGGTGCCCCCGAACCCCCTCCCAACCCCAGCGGACCAAGGCTATAGCCCACCGGCCTCGCGAGTATTTCCAGCTCGCGCTGGGCATTTCTTGCCATTTAGGGCAGGCTTGACGTAAGCCTCCCTTGGGCACCTGAGGACCTCTAAAGACTGTACATATTTCCGATAACTAGAGCCCGAAACCCCTCCCGGCCCCGCGGACCAAGGCTAGAGCCCACCCGCCTCGGCGACTATTTCCTTGCGCGCTGGGCATTTCTTGCCATTTAGGGCAGGCTTGACCGTAGCCTCCCACTGGGCACGAGGACCCTCGAAAGACTGTAACTATTTCCGGACCAGGCCCCGAAACCCCTCCCGACTCCCGTGGACCAAAGGCTATAGCCCACCGGCCTCGGCGACTATTTCAGCTGCGCGCTGGGCATTTCTTGCCATTTGGGCAGGCCTCTGACCGTACGCCCGCTGGGCACCGAGGACCCTCGAAAGACTGTACCCATTTCCGATGCGAGCCCCGAACCCCCTCCCCGGCCCGGACCAGGCTATAGCCCACCGGCCTCGGAGAGTATTTCACGCGCTGCGCCGCTAGGCATTTCTTGCCATTTTAGGGCAGGCTTCTGACCGTAGCCTCCCACTGGGCACGCGAGGACCGTCAAAATGACTGTACCCATTTCCGACGCCCAGAGCCCCCGAACCCCCCTCCCCAACCCCCGCGGACCAAAGGCTATAGCCCACCGGCCTCTGCGACTATTTCACGCGCTGCGCCGCTGGGCATTTCTTGCCATTTTAGGGCAGGCTTCTGACCGTAGCCTCCCACTGGGCACACGAGGACCCTCTAAAAGAGTATACATATTTCCGATATCCAGAGCCCCCGAAACCCCCTCCCGAACCCCCGCGGACCAAAGGCTATAGCCCACCGGCCTCGGTGAAATTTTCACGCGCTGCGCCGCTGGGCATTTCTTGCCATTTTAGGGCAGGCCTCTGTCCGTAAGCCTCCCAGGCTGCGAGGACCCTCGAAAGACTGTACCCATTTCCGGCGCGGGCCCCGAACCCCCTCCCCAGCCCCCGGAGCAAGGCTATAGCCCACACGGCCTCGGCGGTATTTCCGCAGCTGCGCGCTGGGCATTTCTTATCATTTAGGGCAGGCTTCTGACCGTAGCCTCCCAGGCTACGAGGACCCTCGAAAAGACTGTACCAATTTCCGATGACGAGCCGAACCCCCTCGACCCCGCGGACCAAAGGCTATAGCCCACCGGCCTCGGTGACTATTTCATCGCTGCGCGCTGGGTATTCTTGCCATTTTAGGGCAAGCTTCTGACCGTAACCTCCATGGGCACGAGGACCCTCGAAAATACTGTACCCATTTCGATGACAGAACCCCGAAACCCCTCCTCGGCCCCGCGGACCAAAGGCTATAGCCCACCGGCCTCGGCGACTATTTCACGCGCTGCGCCGCTGGGTATTTCTTGCCATTTTAGGGCAGGCCTCTGACCGTAGCTTTCCACTGGGCACACGACGACCCTCTAAAAGACTGTACCCATTTCCGACGACCAGAGCCCCCGAAACCCCCTCCCCAACCCCCGCAGACCAAAGGCTATAGCCCACCGGCCTCGGCGACTATTTCACGAGCTGCGCCGCTGGGCATGTCTTGCCATTTTAGGGAAGGTTCTGACCGTAGCCTCCCACTGGGCAAACGAGGACCCTCGAAAAGACTGTAACTATTTCCGACGACGGGCCGAGCCTCCCGACTCTCGTGGACCAGGCTATATCCCGGCCTCGGTGACTATTTCACCTGCGCGCTGGGTATTTCTTGCCATTTTAGGGCAGGCCTCTGACCGTAGCTTCCCACTGGGCACACGACGACCCTCGAAAAGACTGTACCCATTTCCGATGACGGGCCGAAACCCCTCCCAGCCCCGCAGACCAAAGGCTATAGCCCACCGGCCTCGGCGACTATTTCACGAGCTGCGCCGCTGGGCATGTCTTGCCATTTTAGGGAAGGTTCTGACCGTAGCCTCCCACTGGGCACACGAGGACCCTCGAAAAGACTGTAACTATTTCCGACGACCAGAGCCCCCGAAACCCCCTCCCCAACTCTCGTGGACCAAAGGCTATAGCCCACCGGCCTCGGCGACTATTTCACGCGCTGCGCCGCTGGGTATTTCTTGCCATTTTAGGGCAGGCTTCTGACCGTAGCCTCCCACTGGGCACACGAGGACCCTCTTAAAGACTGTACATATTTCTGATAACTAGAGCCCCCGAAAGCCCCTCCCCAACCCCCGCGCACCAAAGGCTATAGCCCACTGGTCTCGGAGAATATTTCACGTGCTGCGCCGCTGGACATTTCTTGCCATTTTAGGGCAGGCTTCTGACCGTAGCCTCCCACTAGGCACACGAGGACCCTCGAAAAGACTGTACCCATTCTGACGACCAGAGCTCCCGAAACACCCTCCCCAACCCCCGCGGACCAAAGGCTATAGCCCACCGGCCTCGGTGACTATTTCACGCGCTGCGCCGCTGGGTATTTCTTGCCATTTTAGGGTAGGCCTCTGACCGTAGCCTCCCACTGGGCACACGAGGACCCTCGAAAAGACTGTACCCATTTCCCATGCCCAGAGCCCCAGAACTTCCCTCCCAACGCCCGCGGACCAAAGGCTTTAGCCCACCGGCCTCGGCAACAATTTCACGCAATGCGCCGCTGGGCATGTCTTGCCATTTTAGGGCAGGCCTCTGACCGTAGCCTCTCACTGGGCAGACGAGGACCCTCGAAAAGACTGTATCCATTTCCGATAACCAGAGTCCCCGAAGCACCCTCGCCAACCCCCGCGGACCAAAGGCTATAGCCCACCGGCCTCGGTGACTATTTCACGCGCTGCGCCGCTGCGCATTTCTTGCCATTTTAGGGCAGGCCTCTGACCGTAACGCCCGGGCACGAGGACCCTCGAAAAGACTGTACCCATTTCCGGCGAGCCCACACCCCCTCCCGGCCCCGCGGGCTATAGCCCACCGGCCTCGGCGAGTATTTCCGCGCTGCGCGCTGGGCATTTCTTATAATTTAGGGCAGGCTTCTGACCGTGGCTTCCAGCACGAGGACCCTCGAAAGACTGCCAATTTCCGATGACGAGCCCCGAACCCCCTCCCGGCCCCGCGGGCAAGGCTATAGCCCCACCGGCCTCGGCGGTATTTCACGCTGCGCGCTGGGCATTTCTTATCATTTAGGGCGGGCTTCTGCCGTAGCCTCCCAGGCACGAGGACCCTCGAAAGACTGTACCAATTTCCGATGACCAGAGTCCCCGAACCCCCCTCCCCAACCCCCGCAGACCAAAGGCTATAGCCCACCGGCCCCGGTGACTATTTCATGCGCTGCGCCGCTGGGTATTTCTTGCCATATTAGGGCAAGCTTCTGACCGTAGCCTCCCACTGGGCACACGAGGACCCTCGAAAATACTGTACCCATTTCCGATGACCAGAGCCCCCGAAACCCCCTCCTCAACCCCCGCGGACCAAAGGCTATAGCCCACCGACCTCGGCGACTATTTCACACGCTGCGCCGCTGGGCATTTCTTGCCATTTTAGGGCAGGCCTCTGACCGTAGCTTCCCACTGGGCACACGAGGACCCTCGAAAAGACTGTACCCATTTCCGACGACCAGAGCCCCCGAAACCCCCTCCCCAACCCCCGCGGACCAAAGGCTATAGCCCACCGGCCTCGGTGACTATTTCACGCGCTGCGCCGCTTGGCATTTCTTGCCATTTTAGGGCAGGCCTCTGACCGTAGCTTGCCAATGCGCACACGAGGACCGTCGAAAAGACTGTACCCATTTCCGACGCCCAGAGCCCCCGAACCGCCCTCCCCAACCCCCGCGAAGCAAAGGCTATAGCCCACCGGCCTCGGCGACTATTTCACGCGCTGCGCCGCTGGTCATTTCTTGCCATTTTAGGGCAGGCTTCTGACCTTAACCTCCCACTGGGCAAGGACCCTCGAAAAGACTGTAACTATTTCCGGCGAGGCCGAAACCCCCTCCCCAACTCCCGTGGACCAAAGGCTATAGCCCATCGGCCTCGGCGACTATTTCAGGCGCTGCGCCGCTGGGCATTTCTTGCCATTTTAGGGCAGGCCTCTGACCGTAACGCCGCGGGCACCACGAGGACCCTCGAAAAGACTGTACCCATTTCGGCCCCAGCCCCGAACCCCCTCCCGGCCCCAGCGGCAAGGCTATAGCCCACCGGCCTCGGTGACTATTTCACGCGCTGCGCCGCTTGGCATTTCTTGCCATTTTAGGGCAGGCCTCTGACCGTAGCTTGCCAATGCGCACACGAGGACCGTCGAAAAGACTGTACCCATTTCCGACGCCCAGAGCCCCCGAACCGCCCTCCCCAACCCCCGCGAAGCAAAGGCTATAGCCCACCGGCCTCGGCGACTATTTCACGCGCTGCGCCGCTGGTCATTTCTTGCCATTTTAGGGCAGGCTTCTGACCTTAGCCTCCCACTAGGCACACGAGGACCCTCGAAAAGACTGTAACTATTTCCGACGACCAGAGCCCCCGAAACCCCCTCCCCAACTCCCGTGGACCAAAGGCTATAGCCCATCGGCCTCGGCGACTATTTCAGGCGCTGCGCCGCTGGGCATTTCTTGCCATTTTAGGGCAGGCCTCTGACCGTAGCTTGCCACTGGGCACACGAGGACCCTCGAAAAGACTGTGCCATTTCGGCCCAGGCCCCGAACCCCCTCCCGGCCCCAGCGGCAAGGCTATAGCCCACGGCCTCGGCGAGTATTTCACAGCGCTGCGCGCTTGGCATTTCTTGCCATTTAGGGCAGGCCTCTTACCGTAGCTTGCCAATGCGCTGCGAGGACCGTCGAAAAGACTGTACCCATTTCCGGCGCGAGCCCTCGAACCGCCCTCCCGGCCCCGAAGCAATGGCTATAGCCCACCGGCCTCGGCGACTATTTCACGCGCTGCGCCGCTGGTCATTTCTTGCCATTTTAGGGCAGGCTTCTGACCTTAACCTCCCACTAGGCAAACGAGGACCCTCGAAAAGACTGTAACTATTTCCGACGACCAGAGCCCCCGAAACCCCCTCCCCCACACCCGTGGACCAAAGGCTATAGCCCACCGGCCTCGGCGACTATTTCACGCGCTGCGCCGCTGGGCATTTCTTGCCATTTTAGGGCAGGCCTCTGACCGTAGCTTGCAACTGGGCACGAGGACCCTCGAAAGACTGCCCATTTCGGCGAGCCCCGAACCCCCTCCCGGCCCCCGCGGAGCAAAGGCTATAGCCCACCGGCCTCGGCGAGTATTTCACGCGCTGCGCCGCTTGGCATTTCTTGCCATTTTAGGGCAGGCCTCTTACCGTAGCTTGCCAATGCGCACACGAGGACCGTCGAAAAGACTGTACCCATTTCCGACGCCCAGAGCCCTCGAACCGCCCTCCCCAACCCCCGCGAAGCAATGGCTATAGCCCACCGGCCTCGGCGACTATTTCACGCGCTGCGCCGCTGGTCATTTCTTGCCATTTTAGGGCAGGCTTCTGACCTTAGCCTCCCACTAGGCACACGAGGACCCTCGAAAAGACTGTAACTATTTCCGACGACCAGAGCCCCCGAAACCCCCTCCCCAACTCCCGTGGACCAAAGGCTATAGCCCACCGGCCTCGGCGACTATTTCACGCGCTGCGCCGCTGGGCATTTCTTGCCATTTTAGGGCAGGCCTCTGACCGTAGCTTGCCACTGGGCACACGAGGACCCTCGAAAAGACTGTACCCATTTCCGACGCCCAGAGCCCCCGAACCCCCCTCCCCAACCCCCGCGGAGCAAAGGCTATAGCCCACCGGCCTCGGCGAGTATTTCACGCGCTGCGCCGCTGGGCATTTCTTGCCATTTTAGGGCAGGCTTCTGACCGTAGCCTCCCACTGGGCACACGAGGACCCTCTAAAAGACTGTACATATTTCCGATAACTAGAGCCCCCGAAACCCCCTCCCCAACCCCCGCGGACCAAAGGCTATAGCCCACCGGCCTCGGTGACTATTTCACGCGCTGCGCCGCTGGGCATTTCTTGCCATTTTAGGGCAGGCCTCTGACCGTAGCTTGCCACTGCGCACACGAGGACCGTCGAAAAGACTGTACCCATTTCCGACGCCCAGAGCCCCCGAACCGCCCTCCCCAACCCCCGCGGACCAAAGGCTATAGCCCACCGGCCTCGGCGACTATTTCACGCGCTGCGCCGCTGGGCATTTCTTGCCATTTTAGGGCAGGCTTCTGACCGTAGCCAGGCACCACGAGGACCCTCAGACTGTACCCATTTCCGGCGAGCCCCAGCGCCCTCCCAACCCGGCGGACCAAAGGCTATAGCCCACCGGTCTCGGCGAATATTTCACGTGCTGCGCCGCTGGACATTTCTTGCTATTTTAGGGCAGGCTTCTGAACGTAGCCTTCCACTAGGCACACGAGGACCCTCGAAAAGACTGTACCCATTTCTGACGACCAGAGTCCCCGAAACACCCTCCCCAACCCCCGCGGACCAAAGGCTATAGCTCACCAGCCTCTGTGACTATTTCACGCGCTGCGCCGCTGGGCATTTCTTGCCATTTTAGGGTAGGCCTCTGACCGTAGCCTCCCACTGGGCACACGAGGACCCTCGAAAAGACTGTACCCATTTCCCATGCCCAGAGCCCCAGAACTTCCCTCCCAACGCCCGCGGACCAAAGGCTTTAGCCCACCGGCCTCGGCAACAATTTCACGCAATGCGCCGCTGGGCATGTCTTGCCATTTTAGGGCAGGCCTCTGATCGTAGCCTCTCACTGGGCACACGAGGACCCTCGAAAAGACTGTATCCATTTCCGATAACCAGAGCCCCCGAAACACCCTCGCCAACCCCCGCGGACCAAAGGCTATAGCCCACCGGCCTCGGTGACTATTTCACGCGCTGCGCCGCTGGGCATTTCTTGCCATTTTAGGGCAGGCCTCTGACGTAACGCCCGCTGGGCACCGAGGACCCTCGAAAAGGCTGTACCCATTTCCGGCGCGCCCAGGCCCGAACCCCCTCCCCGGCCCCAGGCTATAGCCCACCGGCCTCGGCGAGTATTTCCGCAGCGCTGCGCGCTGGGCATTTCTTATCATTTTAGGGCAGGCTTCTGACCGTAGCTTCCCACAGGGCACACGAGGACCCTCGAAAAGACTGTACCAATTTCTGATGACCAGAGCCCCCGAACCCCCCTCCCCAACCCCCGCGGAGCAAAGGCTATAGCCCACCTGCCTCGGCGAGTATTTCACGCGCTGCGCCGCTGGGCATTTCTTATCATTTTAGGGCAGGCTTCTGACCGTAGCCTCCCACTGGGCACACGAGGACCCTCGAAAAGACTGTACCAATTTCCGATGACCAGAGCCCCCGAACCCCCCTCCCCAACCCCCGCAGACCAAAGGCTATAGCCCACCGGCCCCGGTGACTATTTCATGCGCTGCGCCGCTGGGTATTTCTTGCCATTTTAGGGCAAGCTTCTGACCGTAGCCTCCCACTGGGCACACGAGGACCCTCGAAAATACTGTACCCATTTCCGATGACCAGAGCCCCCGAAACCCCCTCCTCAACCCCCGCGGACCAAAGGCTATAGCCCACCGGCCTCGGCGACTATTTCACACGCTGCGCCGCTGGGCATTTCTTGCCATTTTAGGGCAGGCCTCTGACCGTAGCTTGCCACTGGGCACACGAGGACCCTCGAAAAGACTGTACCCATTTCCGACAGCAGAGCCCCGAAACCCCTCCCCAACCCCAGCGGACCCAGGCTATAGCCCACGGCCTCGGTGACTATTTCCCGAGCGGCCCCGCCTGGCATTTCTTGCCATTTTAGGGCAGGCCTCTGACCGTAGCTTGCCACTGCGCACACGAGGACCGTCGAAAAGACTGTACCCATTTCCGACGCCCAGAGCCCCCGAACCGCCCTCCCCAACCCCCGCGGAGCAAAGGCTATAGCCCACCGGCCTCGGCGACTATTTCACGCGCTGCGCCGCTGGTCATTTCTTGCCATTTTAGGGCAGGCTTCTGACCGTAGCCTCCCACTGGGCACACGAGGACCCTCGAAAAGACTGTAACTATTTCCGACGACCAGAGCCCCGAAACCCCTCCCGGCCCCGTGGACCAAGGCTATAGCCCGCCGGCCTCGGCGACTATTTCAGGCGCTGCGCCGCGGCGCATTTCTTACCATTTTAGGGCAAGCCTCTGACCGTAGCTTGCCCCAGGCACCGAGGACCCTCGAAAGACTGTACCCATTTCGGCGGAGCCCCGAACCCCTCCCCGGCCCCAGCGGGCAAGGCTATAGAGCACCTGCCTCGGCGTGTATTTCACGCGCTTCGTCGCTGGTCATTTCTTGACATTTTAGGGCAGGCTTATGTCCGTAGCCTCCCATGGGCACACGAGGACCCTCGAAAAGACTGTACATATTTCCGATGACCAGAGCCCCCGAAACCCCCTCCCCAACCCCCGCGGACCAAAGGCTATAGCCCACCGGCCTCGGTGACTATTTCACGCGCTGTGCCGCTGGGCATTTCTTGCCATTTTAGGGCAGGCCTCTGACCGTAACGCCACTTAGCGCACGAGGACCTTGAAAAGACTTTACCCATTTCCGGCGGAGCCCCGAACCGCCCTCCCGACCCCAGCGGGCAAGGCTATAGCCCACCGGCCTCGGCGAGTATTTCACGCGCTGCGCCGCTGGGCATTTCTTGCCATTTTAGGGCAGGCTTCTGACCGTAGCCTCCCACTGGGCACACGAGGACCCTCTAAAAGACTGTACATATTTCCGATAACTAGAACCCCTGAAACCCCCTCCCCAACCCCCGCGGACCAAAGGCTATAGCCCACCGGCCTCGGTGACTATTTCACGCGCTGCCCGCTGGGCATTTCTTGCTATTTTAGGGCAGGCCTCTGACCGTAGCTTGCCACTACGCACACGAGGACCGTCGAAAAGACTGTACCCATTTCCGACGCCCAGAGGCCCCGAACCGCCCTCCCCAACCCCCGCGGAGCAAAGGCTATAGCCCACCGGCCTCGGCGACTATTTCACGCGCTGCGAGGCTGGACATTTCTTGCCATTTTAGGGCAGGCTTCTGACGCCGCGCTGGGCTGCGAGGACCCTCAAAAGACTGTACCCATTTCCGACGCCCAGAGCCCCCTAACGCCCCTCCTTAACCCCCGCGGACCAAAGGCTATAGCCCACCGGTCTCGGCGAATATTTCACGTGCTGCGCCGCTGGACATTTCTTGCTATTTTAGGGCAGGCTTCTGAACGTAGCCTTCCACTAGGCACACGAGGACCCTCGAAAAGAATGTACCCATTTCTGACGACCAGAGCCCCCGAAACACCCTCCCCAACCCCCGCGGACCAAAGGCTATAGCCCACCGGCCTCGGTGACTATTTCACGCGCTGCGCCGCTGGGCATTTCTTGCCATTTTAGGGCAGGCCTCTGACCGTAGCTTGCCACTGCACACACGAGGACCGTCGAAAAGACTGTACCCATTTCCGACGCCCAGAGCCCCCGAACCGCCCTCCCCAACCCCCGCGGAGCAAAGGCTATAGCCCACCGGCCTCGGCGACTATTTCACGCGCTGCGCCGCTGGTCATTTCTTGCCATTTTAGGGCAGGCTTCTGACCTTAGCCTCCCACTAGGCACACGAGGACCCTCGAAAAGACTGTAACTATTTCCGACGGCCAGAGCCCCCGAAACCCCCTCCCCAACTCCCGCAGACCAAAGGCTATAGCCCACCGGCCTCGGTGACTATTTCACGCGCTGCCCGCTGGGCATTTCTTGCTATTTTAGGGCAGGCCTCTGACCGTAGCTTGCCACTGCGCACACGAGGACCGTCGAAAAGACTGTACCCATTTCCGACGCCCAGAGCCCCCGAACCGCCCTCCCGGCCCCAGCGGCAAGGCTATAGCCACCGGCCTCGGCGACTATTTCACCAGCGCTGCGGCGGCTGGACATTCTTGCCATTTTAGGGCGGGCTTCTGACCTTAGCCTCCCCAGGCACACGAGTACCTTCAAAAGACTGTACCCATTTCCGACGCCCAGAGCCCCCGAACGCCCCTCCCCAACCCCCGCGGACCAAAGGCTATAGCCCACCGGCCTCGGTGACTATTTCACGCGCAGCGCCGCTGGGTATTTCTTGCCATTTTAGGGCAGGCTTCTGACCGTAGCCTCCCACTGGGCACACGAGGACCCTCGAAAAGACTGTATCCATTTCTGACGACCAGCGCCACCGAAACCCGTTCCCCAACCCCCGCGGACCAAAGGCTATAGCCCACCAGCCTCGGTGACTATTTCACGCGCTGCGCCGCTGGGTATTTCTTGCCATTTTAGGGCAGGCTTCTGACCGTAGCCTCCCACTGGGCACACGAGGACCCTCGAAAAGACTGTACCCATTTCCGACGAGCCCCGAACGCCCCTCCCTAACCCCCGCGGACCAAAGTCGATAGCCCACCGGTCTCGGCGAATATTTCACGTGCTGCGCCGCTGGGCATTTCTTGCCATTTTAGGGCAGGCCTCTGATCGTAGCTTGCCACTGGGCACACGAGGACCCTTGAAAAGACTGTACCCATTTCCGGCGCGGGCCCCGAACCCCCTCCCCAACCCCGCGGCAAGGCTATAACCCACCGGCCTCGGCGAGTATTTCACGCGCTGCGCCGCTGGGCATTTCTTGCCATTTTAGGGCAGGCTTCTGACCGTAGCCTCCCACTGGGCACACGAGGACCCTCTAAAAGACTGTACATATTTCCGATAACTAGAACCCCCGAAACCCCCTCCCCAACCCCCGCGGACCAAAGGCTATAGCCCACCGGCCTCGGTGACTATTTCACGCGCTGCGCCGCTGGGCATTTCTTGTCATTTTAGGGCAGGCCTCTGACCGTAGCTTGCCACTGCGCACACGAGGACCGTCGAAAAGACTGTACCCATTTCCGACGCCCAGAGCCCCCGAACCGCCCTCCGCAACCCCAGCGGAGCAAAGGATATAGCCCACCGGCCTCGGCGACTATTTCACGCGCTGCGCCGCTGGACATTTCTTGCCATTTTAGGGCAGGCTTCTGACCTTAGCCTCCCACTGGGCACACGAGGACCCTCAAAAGACTGTACCCATTTCCGACGCCCAGAGCCCCCGAACGCCCCTCCCTAACCCCCGCGGACCAAAGTCTATAGCCCACCGGTCTCGGCGAATATTTCACGTGCTGCGCCGCTGGACATTTCTTGCTATTTTAGGGCAGCCTTCTGACCGTAGCCTCCCACTAGGCACACGAGGACCCTCGAAAAGACTGTACCCATTTCGGCGACGAGGCCCCGAAACACCCTCCCCGGCCCCGCGGACCAAAGGCTATAGCCCACCAGCCTCGGTGACTATTTCACGCTGCGCGCTGGACATTTCTTGCTATTTTAGGGCAGGCCTCGACCGTAGCCTCCCCAGGCACGAGGACCCTCAAAAGACTGTAACTATTTCCGGCGACGAGCCCCGAGCGCCTCCCTAACCCCCGCGGACCAAAGGCTATAGCCCACCGGTCTCGGCGAATATTTCACGTGCTGCGCCGCTGGGCATTTCTTGCCATTGTAGGGCAGGCCTCTGAACGTAGCTTGCCTGGGCACGAGGACCCTTGAAAGACTGCCCATTTCCGGCGCCCGAGCCCCGAACCCCCTCCCCCCCCGGGCTATAACCCACCGGCCTCGGCGGGTATTTCACGCAGCGCTGCGCTGGGCATTTCTTGCCATTTTAGGGCAGGCATCTGACCGTAGCCTCCCACTGGGCGCACGAGGACCCTCTAAAAGACTGTACATATTTCCGATAACTAGAACCCCTGAAACCCCTCCCAGCCCAGCGGACCAGGCTATAGCCCACGGCCTCGGTGACTATTTCACAGCTGCGCGCTGGGCATTTCTTGTCATTTAGGGCAGGCCTCTGACCGTAACTTGCCACTGCGCGAGGACCGTCGAAAGACTGTACCCATTTCCGGCCCAGGCCCCGAACCGCCCTCCGCGGCCCAGTGAGCAAAGGATATAGCCCACCGGCCTCGGCGACTATTTCACGCGCTGCGCCGCTGGACATTTCTTGCCATTTTAGGGCAGGCTTCTGACCTTAGCCTCCCACTGGGCACACGAGGAACCTCGAAAAGACTGTAACCATTTCCGACGACCAGAGCCCCCGAACCCCCCTCCCCAACCCCCGCGGAGCAAAGGCTATAGCCCACCGGCCTCGGCAAGTATTTCACGCACTGCGCCGCTGGGCATTTCTTATCATTTTAGGGCAGGCTTCTGACCGTAGCCTCCCACTGGGCACACGAGGACCCTCGAAAAGACTGTACCAATTTCCGACGACCAGAGCCCCCGAAACCGCCTCCCCAACCCCCGCAGACCAAAGGCTATAGCCCACCGGCCTCGGTGACTATTTCATGCGCAGCGCCGCTGGGTATTTCTTGCCATTGTAGGCAGGCTTCTGACCGTCGCCTCCCACTGGGCAAATGAGGACCCTTGAAATGACTGTACCCATTTCCGATGACCAGAGCCCCCGAAACCCCCTCCTCAACCCCCGCGCACCAAAGGCTATAGCCCACCGGCCTCGGCGACTATTTCACACGCTGCCCCGCTGGGCATTTCTTGCCATTCTAGGGCAGGCTTCTGGCCGTAGCCTCCCACTGGGTACACGAGGACCCTCGAAAAGACTGTACATATTTCCGACGACCAGAGCCCCCGAAACCCCCTCCCCAACCCCCGCGGACCAAAGGCTATAGCCCACCGGCCTCGATGACTATTTCACGCGCTGCGCCGCTGGGCATTTCTTGCCATTTTAGGGCAGGCCTCTGACCGTAGCCTCCCACTGGGCACACGAGGACCCTCAAAAAGACTGTAACTATTTCCGACGACCAGAGCCCCCGAACCCCCTCCCCAACTCCCGTGGACCAAAGGCTATAGCCCACCGGCCTCGGCGACTATTTCACGCGCTGCGCCGCTTGGCATTTCTTGCTATTTTAGGGCAGGGTTCTGATCGTAGCCTCCCACTGAGCACACGAGGACCCTCGAAAAGACTGTACCCATTTCCGACGCCCAGAGCACAAGAACTTCCCTCCCCGGCCCAGCGGACCAGGCTATAGCCCACGGCCTCGGTGACCATTTCCGCGCTGCGCGCTGGGCATTTCTTGCCATTTAGCGCGGGCCTCGACGTAGCCTCCACTGGGCTGCGAGGACACTCGAAAAGACTGTACCATTTCGGCGACCAGAACCCCCGAACCCCCTCCCCAACCCACGCGGACCAAAGGCTATAGACCACCGGCCTCGGCGACCATTTCACGCGATACGCCGCTGGGGATTTCTTGCCATTTTAGGGCAGGCTTCTGACCGTAGCTTCCCACTGGGCACACGACGACCCTCGAAAAGACTGTACCATTTCCGACGACCAGAGCCCCCGAAACCCCCTCCCCAACCCCCGCGGACCAAAGGCTATAGCCCACCGGCCTCGGCGACTATTTCACGCGCTGCGCCGCTGGGCATGTCTTGCCATTTTAGGGCACGCTTCTGACCGTAGCCTCCCACTGGCCACACGAGCACCCTCGAAAAGACTGTAACTATTTCCGACGACCAGAGCCCCCGAAACCCCCTCCCCAACCCCCGCGGACCAAAGGCTATAGCCCACCGGTCTCGGCGAATATTTCACGTGCTGCGCCGCTGGACATTTCTTGCCATTTTAGGGCAGGCTTCTGACCGTAGCCTCCCACTAGGCACACGAGGACTCTCGAAAAGACTATACCCATTTCTGACGACCAGAGCCCCCGAAACACCCTCCCCAACCCCCGCGGACCAAAGGCTATAGCCCACCAGCCTCGGTGACTATTTCACGCGCTGCGCCGCTGGGCATTTCTTGCCATTTTAGGGCAGGCCTCTGACCGTAGCTTGCCACTACGCACACGAGGACCGTCGAAAAGGCTGTACCCATTTCCGACGCCCAGAGCCCCCGAACCGCCCTCCCCAACCCCCGCGGAGCAAAGGCTATAGCCCACCGGCCTCGGCGACTATTTCACGCGCTGCGCGGCTGGACATTTCTTGCCATTTTAGGGCAGGCTTCTGACCTTAGCCTCCCACTGGGCACACGAGGACCCTCAAAAGACTGTACCCATTTCCGACGCCCAGAGCCCCCGAACGCCCCTCCCTAACCCCCGCGGACCAAAGGCTATAGCCCACCGGTCTCGGCGAATATTTCACGTGCTGCGCCGCTGGACATTTCTTGCTATTTTAGGGCAGGCTTCTGACCGTAGCCTCCCACTAGGTACACGAGGACCCTCGAAAAGACTGTACCCATTTCTGACGACCAGAGCCCCCGAAACACCCTCGCCAACCCCCGCGAACCAAAGGCTATAGCCCACCGGCCTCGGTAACTATTTCACGCGCTGCGCCGCTGGGCATTTCTTGCCATTTTAGGGCAGGCCTCTGACCGTAGCTTGCCACTGGGCACACGAGGACCCTCGAAAAGACTGTACCCATTTCCGACGCCCAGAGCCCACGAAGCCCCCTCCCCAACCCCCGCGGAGCTAAGGCTATAGCCCACCGGCCTCGGCGAGTATTTCACGCGCTGCGCCGCTGGGCATTTCTTATAATTTTAGGGCAGGCTTCTGACCGTAGCTTCCCACAGGGCACACGAGGACCCTCGAAACGACTGTACCAATTTCCGATGACCAGAGCCCCCGAACCCCCCTCCTCAACCCCCGCGCACCAAAGTCTATAGCCCACCGGCCCCGGCGACTATTTCACACGCTGCCCCGCTGGGCATTTCTTGCCATTTTAGGGCAGGCCTCTGACCGTAGCCTCCCACTGGGCACACGAGGACCCTCAAAAAGACTGTAACTATTTCCGACGACCAGAGCCCCCGAACCCCCTCCCCAACTCCCGTGGACCAAAGGCTATAGCCCACCGGCCTCGGCGACTATTTCACGCGCTGGGCCGCTTGGCATTTCTTGCTATTTTAGGGCAGGGTTCTGATCGTAGCCTCCCACTGAGCACACGAGGACCCTCGAAAAGACTGTACCCATTTCCGACGCCCAGAGCCCCAGAACTTCCATCCCCAACCCCCGCGGACCAAAGGCTATAGCCCACCGGCCTCGATGACTATTTCACGCGCTGCGCCGCTGGGCATTTCTTGCCATTTTAGGGCAGGCCTCTGACCGTAGCCTCCCACTGGGCACACGAGGACCCTCAAAAAGACTGTAACTATTTCCGACGACCAGAGCCCCCGAACCCCCTCCCCAACTCCCGTGGACCAAAAGCTATAGCCCACCGGCCTCGGCGACTATTTCACGCGCTGCGCCGCTGGGCATGTCTTGCCATTTTAGGACAGGCTTCTGATCGTAGCTTCCCACTGGACACACGAGGACACTCGAAAAGACTGTACCCATTTCCGACGGCAGGCCGAAACCCCTCCCGGCCCCAGCGGACCAAAGGCTATAGCCCACCGGCCTCGATGACTATTTCACGCGCTGCGCCGCTGGGCATTTCTTGCCATTTTAGGGCAGGCCTCTGACCGTAGCCTCCCACTGGGCACACGAGGACCCTCAAAAAGACTGTAACTATTTCCGACGACCAGAGCCCCCGAACCCCCTCCCCAACTCCCGTGGACCAAAGGCTATAGCCCACCGGCCTCGGCGACTATTTCACGCGCTGCGCCGCTTGGCATTTCTTGCTATTTTAGGGCAGGGTTCTGATCGTAGCCTCCCACTGAGCACACGAGGACCCTCGAAAAGACTGTACCCATTTCCGACGCCCAGAGCCCCAGAACTTCCCTCCCCAACCCCCGCGGACCAAAGGCTATAGCCCACCGGCCTCGGTGACCATTTCACGCGCTGCGCCGCTGGGCATTTCTTGCCATTTTAGCGCAGGCCTCTGACCGTAGCCTCCTACTGGGTACACGAGGAGACTCGAAAAGACTGTACCCATTTCTGACGACCAGAACCCCCGAAACCCCCTCCCCAACCCCCGCGGACAAAAGACTATAGCCCACCGGCCTCGGCGACTATTTCACGCGCTGCGCCGCTGGGCATGTCTTGCCATTTTAGGGCACGCTTCTGACCGTAGCCTCCCACTGGCCACACGAGCACCCTCGAAAAGACTGTAACTATTTCCGACGACCAGAGCCCCCGAAACCCCCTCCCCAACCCCCGCGGACCAAAGGCTGTAGCCCACCGGCCTCGATGACTATTTCACGCGCTGCGCCGCTGGGCATTTCTTGCAATTTTAGGGCAGACCTCTGACCGTAGCCTCCAGGCGAGGACACTCGAAAAGACTGTACCCATTTCTGTCGACCAGAACCCCCGAACCCCCTCCCCAACCCACGCGGACCAAAGGCTATAGACCACCGGCCTCGGCGACTATTTCACGCGCTGCGCCGCTGGGCATGTCTTGCCATTTTAGGGAACGCTTCTGACCGTAGCCTCCCACTGGCCACACGAGCACCCTCGAAAAGACTGTAACTATTTCCGACGACCAGAGCCCCCGAAACCGCCTCCCCAACTCCCGTGGACCAAAGGCTATAGCCCACCGGCCTCGGCGACTATTTCACGCGCTGCGCCGCTTGGCATTTCTTGCTATTTTAGGGCAGGGTTCTGATCGTAGCCTCCCCAGGCACCGAGGACCCTCGAAAATCATGTACCCATTTCCGACACCAGGCCCCAGAACTTCCTCCCCCCCACGGACCAAGGCTATAGCCCAACGGCCTAGGTGACCATTTCACGCAGCTGCGCGCTGGGCATTTCTTGCCATTTAGCGCGGGCCTCGACCGTAGCCTCCCGCTGGGCACGAGGACACTCGAAGACTGTACCCATTTCGGCGACCCCCGAAACCCCTCCCGGCCCCAGCGGACCAAAGGCTATAGCCCACCGGCCTCGATGACTATTTCACGCGCTGCGCCGCTGGGCATTTCTTGCCATTTTAGGGCAGGCCTCTGACCGTAGCCTCCCACTGGGCACACGAGGACCCTCAAAAAGACTGTAACTATTTCCGACGACCAGAGCCCCGAACCCCCTCCCCAACTCCCGTGGACCAAAGGCTATAGCCCACCGGCCTCGGCGACTATTTCACGCGCTGCGCCGCTGGGCATGTCTTGCCATTTTAGGGCAGGCTTCTGATCGTAGCTTCCACCGGGCTGCGAGGACACTCGAAAACATGCCCATTTCCGGCGACCAGGCCCGAAACCCCTCCCAGCCCCGCGGACCAAGGCTATAGCCCGGCCTCGATGACTATTTCAGCGCTGCGCGCTGGGCATTTCTTGCTATTTTAGGGCGGGGTTCTAATCGTAGCCTCCAGCTGAGCACGAGGACCCTCGAAAACTGTACCCATTTCCGACGCCCAGAGCCCCAGAACTTCCCTCCACAACCCCCGGGGACCAATGGCTTTAGCCCACCGGACTCGGTGACCATTTCAGGAGCTGCGCCGCTGGGTATTTCTTGCCGTTTTAGCGCGGGCCTCGACCGTAACCTCCTCGGGTACGAGGAGACTCGAAAAGCTGTACCCATTTCGTGACCAGAGCCCCCGAAACCCCTCCCCAACCCCCGCGGACCAAAGACTATAGCCCACCGGCCTCGGCGACTATTTCACGCGCTGCGCCGCTGGGCATGTCTTGCCATTTTAGGGCACGCTTCTGACCGTAGCCTCCCACTGGCCACACGAGCACCCTCGAAAAGACTGTAACTATTTCCGACGACCAGAGCCCCCGAAACCCCCTCCCCAACCCCCGCGGACCAAAGGCTGTAGCCCACCGGCCTCGATGACTATTTCACGCGCTGCGCCGCTGGGCATTTCTTGCAATTTTAGGGCAGACCTCTGACCGTAGCCTCCCACTGGGCACACGAGGACACTCGAAAAGACTGTACCCATTTCTGTCGACCAGAACCCCCGAACCCCCTCCCCAACCCACGCGGACCAAAGGCTATAGACCACCGGCCTCGGCGACTATTTCACGCGCTGCGCCGCTGGGCATGTCTTGCCATTTTAGGGAACGCTTCTGACCGTAGCCTCCCACTGGCCACACGAGCACCCTCGAAAAGACTGTAACTATTTCCGACGAGGCCGAAACCGCCTCCCCGGCTCCCGTGGACCAAGGCTATAGCCCACCCGGCCTCGGCGACTATTTCGCAGCTGCGCGCTTGGCATGTCTTGCCATTTTAGGGCAGGGTTCTAATCGTAGCCTCCCACTGAGCACACGAGGACCCTCGAAAATACTGTACCCATTTCCGACGCCCAGAGCCCCAGAACTTCCCTCCCCAACCCCCGCGGACAAAAGGCTATAGCCCACCGGCCTCGGTGACCATTTCACGCGCTGCGCCGCTGGGCATTTCTTGCCATTTTAGCGCAGGCCTCTGACCGTAGCCTCCTACTGGGCACACGAGGACACTCGAAAAGACTGTACCCATTTCTGACGACCAGAAGCCCCCGAAAACCCCTCCCGACCCCAGCGGACCAAGGCTATAGCCACGGCCTCGATGACTATTTCACGCGCTGCGCTGGGCATTTCTTGCCCTTCTAGGGCAGGCCTCTGGCCGTAGCCTCCCAGGCAGCACGAGACCCTCGAACTGTAACTATTTCCGGCGGACGGGCCCAGAACCCCCTCCCCACTCCCGTGGTTCAAGGCTATAGCCCCGGCCTCGGCGACTATTTCACCGCTGCGCGCTGGGCATGTCTTGCCATTTTAGGGCGGGCTTCTGATCGTAGCTTCCCAGCTGGGCTGCAGGACACTCGAAAAGACTGTACCCATTTCCGGCGACAGGCCGAGCCCCTCCCCGGCCCCAGCGGACCAAAGGCTATAGCCCACCGGCCTCGATGACTATTTCACGCTGCGCGCTGGGCATTTCTTGCTATTTTAGGGCGGGGTTCTGTCGTAACCTCCCACTGAGCACGAGGACCCTCGAAAAAGCTGTACCCATTTCCGGCGAGGCCCCGAACTCCCTCTGACCCCGCGGACCAAGGCTATAGCCCACCGGCCTCGGTGACCATTTCACCAGCGCTGCGCGCTGGGCATTTCTTGCCATTTTAGCGGCCTCGACCGTGGCCTCCTTTGGGCACACGAGGACACTTTCGAAAGACTGTACCATTTCTAACCACGGAACCCCAGACCCCTCCCAACGCAGCGGACCGAGGCTATAGACCACCGGCCTCGGCGACTATTTCCCGCAGCGATCGCGCTGGGGATTTCTTGCCATATTAGGGCAGGCTTCTGGACGTAACCTCCCACTGGGCACGCGACCCTGAAAAGACTGTACCCATTTCCGGCGACCGAGCCGAAAGCCCCCTCCCAGCCCCGCGGACCGAGGCTATAGCCCACCGGCCTCGGCGACTATTTCACAGCTGCGCCGCTGGGCATGTCTTGCCATTTGGGAAACGCTTCTGACCGTAAGCCTCCAGCTGGCCACGAGCACCCTCGAAAAGACTGTAACTATTTCCGACGACCAGAGCCGAAACCCCTCCCCAACCCCCGTGGACCGAAGGCTATAGCCCACCGGCCTCGGAGACTATTTCCGCGTTGCGCTGGGCATTTCTTGCTATTTTAGGGCAGGGTTCTGATCATGTAGCCTCCCACTTTGGGCACCACGAGACTCTCGAAAAGACTGCCATTTCCGGCGAGCCCCGAACTTCCTCCCGGCCCACGCGGACCAAAGGCTATAGCCCACCGGCCTCGGCGACTATTTCACGCGCTGCGCTGCTGGGCATTTCTTGCTATTTTAGGTCAGGGTTCTGATTGTAGCCTCCCATTGGGCACACGAGGACACTCGAAAAGACTGTACCCATTTCGGCGGCCGGAACCCCGAACCCCCCGGCCCCGCGGACCAAAGGCTATAGACCACAAGCCTCGGCGACTCTTTCACGCGATACGCCGCTGGGCATTTCTTGCCATTTTAGGGCAAGCTTCTGACCGTAGCCTCCCACTGGGCACACGAGGACCCTGGAAAAGACTGTACCAATTTCCGACGACCAGAGCCCCCGAAACCCCCTCCCCAACACCCGCGGACCAAAGGCTATAGCCCACCGGCGTCGGCGACTATTTCACGCGCTGCGCCACTGGGCATTTCTTGCCATTTTAGGGCAGGCCTCTGACCGTAGTCTCCCACTGGGCACACGAGGACCCTCAAAAAGACTGTAACTATTTCCGACGACCAGAGCCCCCGAACCCCCTCCCCAACTCCCGTGGACCAAAGGCTATAGCCCACCGGCCTCGGCGACTATTTCACGCGCTGCGCCGCTTGGCATTTCTTGCTATTTTAGGGCAGGGTTCTGATCGTAGCCTCCCACTGAGCACACGAGGACCCTCGAAAAGACTGTACCCATTTCCGACGCCCAGAGCCCCAGAACTTCCCTCCCCAACCCCCGCGGACCAAAGGCTATAGCCCACCGGCCTCGGTGACCATTTCACGCGCTGCGCCGCTGGGCATTTCTTGCCATTTTAGCGCAGGCCTCTGACCGTAGCCTCCCACTGGGCACACGAGGACACTCGAAAAGACTGTACCCATTTCTGACGACCAGAACCCCCGAACCCCCTCCCCAACCCACGCGGACCAAAGGCTATAGACCACCGGCCTCGGCGACTATTTCACGCGATACGCCGCTGGGGATTTCTTGCCATTTTAGGGCAGGCTTCTGACCGTAGCTTCCCACTGGGCACACGACGACCCTCGAAAAGCCTGTACCATTTCCGATGACGAGCCCCGAAACCCCTCCCCCAGCGGACCAAAGGCTATAGCCCACCGGCCTCGGCGATTATTTCACGCTGCGCGCTGGGCATGTCTTGCCATTTTAGAGGCGCTTCTGACCGTAGCCTCCCGCGGCCACGAGCACCCTCGAAAAGGCGTAACTATTTCCGGCGACGGGCCCCGAGCCCCTCCCCAACTCCCGTGGACCAAAGGCTATAGCCCACCGGCCTCGGCGACTATTTCACGCGTTGCGCCGCTGGGCATTTCTTGCTATTTTAGCGCAGGGTTCTGATCGTAGCCTCCCACTGGGCACACGAGGACTTTCGAAAAGACTGTACCCATTTCCGACGCCCAGAGCCCCAGAACTTCCCTCCCCAACCCCCGCGGACCAAAGGCTATAGACCACCAGCCTCGGCGACTCTTTCACGCGATACGCCGCTGGGCATTTCTTGCCATTTTAGGGCAAGCTTCTGACCGTAGCCTCCCACTGGGCACACGAGGACCCTGGAAAATACTGTACCCATTTCCGACGACCAGAGCCCCCGAAACCCCCTCCCCAACACCCGCGGACCAAAGGCTATAGCCCACCGGCCTCGGCGACTATTTCACGCGCTGCGCCGCTGGGTATTTCTTGCCTTTCTAGGGCAGGCCTCTGACCGTAGCCTCCCATTGGGCACACGAGGACCCTCAAAAAGACTGTACCCATTTCCGACGACCAGAGCCCCCGAAACACCCTCCCCAACCCCCGCGGACCAAAGGCTATAGCCCACCGGTCTCGGCGACTATTTCACGTGCTGCGCCGCTAGACATTTCTTGCCATTTTAGGGCAGGCGTCTGACCGTAGCCTCCCACTGGGCACACGAGGACCCTCGAAAAGACTGTACCCATTTCCGACGACCAGAGCCCCCGAAACACCCTCCCCAACCCCCGCGGACCAAAGGCTATAGCCCACCGGCCTCGATGACTATTTCACGCGCTGCGCCGCTGGGTATTTCGTGCCATTTTAGGGCAGGCCTCTGACCGTGGCCTCCCACTGGGCACACGAGGACCCTCGAAAAAGGCATACCAATTTCTGGCGACGAGACCGAACCCCCTCCCCGCCCGCGGACCAAAGGCTATAGCCCACGGCAGCGGTGACTCTTTCAGCGTTGCGCGCTGGGCATTGCCATTTCGGTGAGCTTCTGGCCGTAGCCTCCCCTGGGCACGAGGACCCTGGAAAATCATGCCATTTCCGGCGACAGGCCCCGAAACCCCTCCCAGCCCCGCGGACAAAGGTTATAGCCCACGGCCTCGGTGACTATTTCCCAGCTGCGCGTTGGGCATTTCTCGCCATTTTAGGGCAGGCCTCTAACGTAGCCTCCACTGGGCACTAGGACCCTCGAAAAGCGTACCCATTTCCCGGTCCAGGCCCCGACGACCCTCCCAGCCCCGCGGACCAAAGGCTAAAGCCCACCGGCCTCGGCGACAATTTAACGTGCTGCGCCGCTGGACATTTCTGGCCATTTTAGGGCAGGCTTCTGACCGTAGTCTCCCACTGGGCACACGAGGCCCCTCGATAATACTGTACCCATTTCCGACGACCAGAGCCCTCGAAACCCCCTCCCAACCCCCGCGGACCAAAGGTTATAGCCCACCGGCCTCGGTGACTATTAACGCGCAGCGCGGCTGGGGATTTCGTTCCATTTTAGGGCAGCCCTCTAACCGTAGCCTCCACGCGCACTAGGACCCTCGAAAAAGCATGCCATTTCCCGGTCCCAGGCCCCAATCCCTCCCGACCCCAGCGGACCAAGGCTAATGCCCACCTCGGCGACTATTTCGCGCTGCGCTGGGCATTCATGCCATTTATGGAGCCTCTGACCGTAGCCTCCAGGCACACGAGGACCCTTGAAAACTGTACCAATTTCGGCGAGCCCCGAACCCCCTCCCGGACCGCGCGGACCAAGCCTATAGCCCACGGCCGGTGACTATTTCCTGCTGCGCGCTGGGTATTTCTTACCATTTTAAGGCAGGCCTCTAACCGTAGCCTCCCAGGCGAGGACCTTGAGAGGCGTACCCATTTCCCGGGCCGAGTCTCGAGCCTCCCAGCGGACCAAAGGCTATAGCCCACGGCCTCGGTGACTATTTCCGCAGCTGCGCGCTGGGTATGTCATGCCATTTTAGGGCGGGCTTCGGTAGCCTCCCAGGCTGCAGGACCCTCGAAAGACCGTACCCATTTCCGGCCGAGCCCCAGGCGTCCCCGGCCCTGGCGACCAAAAGGCTATAGCCCACCGGCCACGACGACTATTTAGCAAGCTGTATCGCTGGGCATTTATTGCCCGCAGGGCAACCCTTTGGCCGTAGCCTCGTGCGAGGACCCTCGAAAAGGCCCATTTCCGATGCGAGCCCCGAACCCCTCGACCCCAGCGGACCAAGGCTATAGCCCCGGCCTCGGTGACTATTTCACGTGCTGCGCCTCGGCATTACTTGCCATTTCTGGCGGGCTTGACCGTAGCCTCCCTGGGCACCACGAGGACCCTCGAAAATACCCATTTCGTGCGAGGCCCCAGACCCCTCCCAGCCCCGCGGACCCAGCTATAGCCCACGGCCTCGGCGACTATTTGCGTGCTGCGCGCTGGACATTTCTCGCCATTTTAGGGCGGGCTTGACCGTAGCCTCCCACCCAGGCACCGAGGACCCTCATGTACCCATTTCGGACGAGCCCTTGAAACCCCTCCCAGCCCCGGACCAAGGTTATAGCCCACCGGCCTCGGTGACTATTTCACAGCTGCGTCGCTGGGCATTTCTTGCCATTTAGGGCAGGCCTCTAACCGTAGCCTCCCAGGCACACTAGGACCCTCGAAAAAGGCTGTACCCATTTCCGGTCCAGGCCCCAATCCCTCCCAGCCCCAGCGGACCAAGGTTATAGCCACCGGCCTCGGTGACTATTTCCAGCGTCGCTGGGCATTGCTTGCCATTTTAGGGGAGCCTCTAACCGTAGCCTCCTCATTGGGCACACTAGGACCCTCGAAAGGCTGCCATTTCCCGGTCCAGGCCCCAATCCCTCCCGACCCCGCGGACCAAAGGCTAATGCCCGGCCTCGGCGACAATTTCCTGCGGCGCTGCGCCGCGGTATTTCGTGCCATTTTAGGGCAGGCCTCGTAGCCTCCCAGGCACCGAGGACCCTCGAAAGACTGTACCAATTTCGGCGACGAGCCCTCGAACCCCTCGACCGCCCAGACCAGCGCTATAGCCCACGGCCTCGGTGACTATTTCACGTGCTGCGCCGCTGGACATTCTTGCCATTTTGGGCAGGCTTCGGCGTAGCCTCCCCCAGGCACCGAGGACCCTCGAAAAGATGCCATTTCGATGACCCAGGCCCCGCAACCCCCTCCCCAAACCCCGCGGACCAAAGGTTATACCCCACCGGCCTCGGTGACTATTTCACCGCGCTGCTGGGCATTTCTTTCCATTTTAGGGCAGGCCTCTAACGTAGCCTCCCCTTTGAAAGCGAGGACCTTGAAAATGCCCATTTCCCAGGCCCGAGCGCCCCTCCCGGCCCCGCGGACCGAGGCTATAGCCCACCGGCCTCGGCTACTATTTCACGCTGCGCTGGTTATCTCTTACCATTTTAGGGCGCTGTGTAGCCTCCCCTGGGCACCAAGGACCCTCGAAAGGCCGTACCCATTTCCGGCGCTCAAAGCCCCAGGCGCCCTCCCGGCCCGGACTAAAGGCTTTAGCCCTGCGGCCTCGGCGACTCTTTCGCCCGCTGCATCGCTGGGCATTTCTTGCCCTTTTAGGGCAGCCCTCTAACCGTAGCCTCTCTGGGCACCGAGGACCCTCGAAAAGCTGTACCCATATCCGTGCGAGCCCCGAACCCCCTCCCGACCCCGCGGACCCAGGCTATAGCCCGCGGCCTCGGCGACTATTTCACGTGCTGCGCGGCTGGGCATTTCTTGCCATTTAGGCGAGCTTCTGACCGTAGCCTCCCAGCTACGAGGACCCTCGAAAAGGCGTACCCATTTCGATGCAGGCCCCCGAACCCCCCGGACCCCAGCGGACCAAAAGCTATAGCCCACCGGCCTCGGCGACTATTTAACGTGCTGCGCCGCTGGACATTTCTTGCCATTTTAGGGCAGGCTTCTAACCGTAGCCTCCCACTGGGCACAGGAGGACCCTCAAAAAGACTGTACCCATTTCCTACGACCAGAGCCCTCGAAACCCCTTCCCCAACCCCCGCGGACCAAATGTTATAGCCCACCGGCCTCGGTGACTATTTCACGCGCTGCGCCGCTGGGCATTTCTTGCCATTTTAGGGCAGCCCTCTAACCGTAGCCTCCCACTGGGCACACTAGGACCCTCGAAAAGATTGTACCCCTTTCCCGGTCCGAGCCCCAGCGCCCCTCCGGCCCCGCGGACCCAGGCTATAGCCCACAGGCGTCGGCAACTATTTCGTCTTTGGGCTGGACATTCTTGCCATTTTGGGCGGGCTTCTGGCGTAGCCTCCCAGCTGGGCACGAGGACCCTCGAAAAGACTGTACCCATTTCGGCAGGCCCGAAACCCCACTCCCAACCCCCGCGGACCAAAGTTTATAGCCCACCGGCCTCGCAGACTATTTCGCGCGCTGGGCATTTCTTGCCATTTAGGGCAGGCCTCTAACGTAGCCTCCCAGAAAGCGAGACCTTGAAAAGTACCCATTTCCCAGGCCCAGAGCCCCCGAACGACCCTCCCCAACCCCCGCGGACCAAAGGCTATAGCCCACCGGCCTCGGCGACTATTTCGCGCACTGCGCCGCTGAGCATGTCTTGTCATTTTTCGGCAGGCCTCTGACCATAGTCTCCCACTGGGTGCACGAGGACCCTCGAAAAGACTGTACCCATTTCCGATGCCCAGAGCCCCAGAACCCCCCTCCCCAACCCCCGCGGACCAAAGGCTATAGCCCACCGGCCTCGGCGACTATTTCACGCGCTGCGCCGCTGAGTATTTCTTGCCATTTTAGGGCAGGCTTCTGACCGTAGCCTCCCACTGGGCACGCAAGGACCCTCGAAAAGGCCGTACCCATTTCCGACGCCCAGAGCCCCAGAACGCCCCTCCCCAACCCCCGCTGACCAAAGGCTATAGCCCACCGGCCTCGACGACTATTTCGCACGCTGCATCGCTGGGCATTTCTTGCCCTTTTAGGGCAGCCCTCTAACCATAGCCTCCTACTGGGCACACGAGGACCCTCGAAAAGACTGTACCCATTTCCGATGCCCAGAGCCCCAGAACCCCCCTCCCCAACCCCCGCGGACCAAAGGCTATAGCCCACCGGCCTCGGCGACTATTTCACGTGCTGCGCCGCTGGGCATTACTTGCCATTTCTGGCGGGCTTCGTAGCCTCCCAGGCTACGAGGACCCTCGAAAAGGCATGCCATTTCGATGCGGGCCAGAACCCCCCTCCCCAACCCCCGCGGACCAAAAGCTATAGCCCACCGGCCTTGGCGACTATTTAACGTGCTGCGCCGCTCGACATTTCTTGCCATTTTAGGGCAGGCTTCTGACCGTAGCCTCCCACTGGGCACAGGAGGACCCTAAAAAAGACTGTACCCATTTCCGACGACCAGAACCCTCGAAACCCCCTCCCCAACCCCCGCGGACCAAATGTTATAGCCCACCGGCCTCAGTGACTATTTCACGCGCTGCGCCGCTGAGTATTTCTTGCCATTTTAGGGCTCCCACTGGGCACGTAAGGACCCTCGAAAAGGCCGTACCCATTTCCGACGCCCAGAGCCCCAGAACGCCACTCCCCAACCCCCGCTGACCAAAGGCTATAGCCCACCGGCCTCGACGACTATTTCGCACGCTTCATCGCTGGGCATTTCTTGCCCTTTTAGGGCAGCCCTCTGACCGTAGCATCCCACTGGGCACATGAGGAAACTCGAAAAGACTGTACCCATTTCCGATGCCCAGAGTCCCAGAACCCCCCTCCCCAACCCCCGCGGACCAAAGGCTATAGCCCACCGGCGTCGGCAACTATTTCACGTGCTGCGCCGCTGGACATTTCTTGCCATTTTCGGGCAGGCTTCTGGCCGTAGCCTCCCACTGGGCACACGAGGACCCTCGAAAAGACTGTACCCATTTCGGCGCCGAGCCCCGAGCGCCTTCCCACCCCCCGCGGACCAAAGGCTATAGCCCACCGGCCTCGACGACTATTTCGCACGCTTCATCGCTGGGCATTTCTTGCCCTTTTAGGGCAGCCCTCTGACCGTAGCATCCCACTGGGCACATGAGGACACTCGAAAAGACTGTACCCATTTCCGATGCCCTGAGCCCCAGAACCCCCCTCCCCAACCCCCGCGGACCAAAGGCTATAGCCCCCCGGCCTCGGCGACTATTTCACGTGCTACGCCGCTGGATATTTCTTGCCATTTTAGGGCAGGCTTCTGACCGTAGCCTCCCACTGGGCACACGAGGACGCTCGAAAAGACTGTACCCATTTCCGACGACCAGAGCCACGAAACCTCCCGACCCAGCGGACCAAAGGCTATAGCCCACGGCCTCGGTGACAATTTCCACGAGCTGCGCGCTGGGCATGTCTTGCCATTTAGGGCAGGCTTCTGACCGTAGCCTCCCATGGGCACCACGAGGACCCTCGAAAATCTGTACCCTTTTCGGCGGGCCAGGCCCAGAACTCCCCACCCCGCGGACCCGAGGCTATAGCCCACCGGCCTCGATGACTATTCGCCGCTGCATCGCTGGGCATTTCTTGCCCTTTAGGGCAGCCTCGACCGTAGCCTCCCACTTTGGGTACGAGGACCCTCGAATAGGCATGCCATTTCGTGATGAGCCCCAGGCCCCTCCCGACCCCAGCGGGCCAAGGCTATAGCCCACCGGCCTCGGCGACTATTTCACGCTGCTGCGCGCTGGGCATTACTTTCCGTTTATGGCGGGCTTGACGTAGCCTCCCCTTTGGGCTACGAGGGCCCTCGAAAGCCTTTATTCATTTCGATGCCGGGCCCCCGAACCCCTCCCCGGCCCGTGGACCGGCTATAGCCCACCGCCCTCGGCAACTATTTCGCAGCGCTGAGCGCTTGGTATTTCTTGCCATTTTGGGCGGGTCTCGGCCGTAGTCACCCAGGCGCAGGACCCTCGAAAAGCTGTACCCATTTCGGCGCCCGAACCGAGCGCCTCCCGGCCCGGACCGAAGGCTATAGCTACCGGCCTCGGCGACTATTTCACGCGCTGCGCCGCTGGGCATGGCGTGCCATTTAAGGGCAGGCTTCTGACCGTAGCCTCCCTCTGGGCACACAAGGACCCTCGAAAAGACCGTACCCATTTCCGGCCGAGCCCCGAATGCCCCTCCCGGCCCAGCGGACGAGGCTATAGCCCACGGCCTCAGCGACAATTTCACGCGATGCGCGCTGGGCATGTCTTGCCATTTTAGGGCGGGCCTCGGCCGTAGCCTCTCTCTGGGCACGAGGACCCTCGAAAGGCGTACCCATTTCCGACGACCCAGGCCCGACGGCCTTTGACCCCAGGGACCAGGCTATAGCCCACGGCCTCGGTGACTATTCACAGGCTGCACCGCTGGGCATTTCTTGCCATTCAGGCAGGCCTCGACCGTAGCCTCCACTTTGGGCATGAGGACCCTCGAAAAGCATGCCATTTCCGTGCAGGCCCCGAACTTCCTCCCAGCCCCGCGGACCAAAGGCTAGCCCACGGCCTCGGCGACAATTTCCGCGATGCGCCGCTGGGCATGTCTTGCCATTTTAGGGCAGGCCTCGACCGTAGCCTCCTTGGGCACCGAGGACCCTCGAAAAGACTGTACCCATTTCCGGCGGCAGGCCCCGAGCGGCCTTGACCCGAGGACCAAGGCTATAGCCCACCGGCCTCGGTGACTATTCCGCTGCGCTGGGCATTTTTGCCATTTTAGGGCGAGGCCTCTGTAGCCTCCCACTTTGGGCACCACGAGGACCCTCGAAAAGGCATGTACATATTTCCACAACCCAGGCCCGAAACCCCTCCCAACCCCGAGGACCAAGGCTATAGCCTCGGTGACTATTCCGCGCTGCGCCGCTGGTCATTTCTTACCATTTAGGGCGGGCTTCTGACCGTAGCCTCCCCACTGGGCACCACGAGGACCCTCGAAAAGACTGTGCCATTTCCGTGACCCAGGCCCCGAGCACCCTCCCCGGCCCAGCGGACCAGGCTATGGCCCACGGCCTCGGCGGACTATTTCCTGCGCTGCGCCTTGGCATTTCTTGCTATTTTAGGGCAGGGTTCTGATCGTAGCCTCCCAGGCACCGAGGACCCTCGAAAGACTGTACCCATTCCGGCGCCCAGGCCCCGAACTTCCTCCCCGGCCCCGCGGACCAAAGGCTATAGCCCACCGGCCTCGGTGACTATTTCACGCGCTGCGCCGCTGGGCATTTCTTGCCATTTTAGGGCAGGCCTCTGACCGTAGCCGCCCACTAGGCACACGAGGACCCTCGAAAAGACTCTACATATTTCCGACAACCAGAGCCCCCGAAACCCCCTCCCCAACCCCCGCGGACCAAAGGCTATAGCCCACCGGCCTCGGTGACTATTTCACGCGATGCGCCGCTGGGCATGTCTTGCCATTTTAGGGTGAGGCCTCACGGCCGTAGCCTCCACTGGGCACATGAGGACCCTCGAAAAGGCTGTACCCATTTCGTGCGGGCCCCGAGACTTCCCTCCCGGCCCAGCGGACCAAAGGCTGGCCCACCGGCCTCGGCGACAATTTCGCAGCGATGCGCGCTGGGCATGTCTTGCCATTTTAGGGCGAGCCTCTGACCGTAGCCTCATGGGCACACGAGGACCCTCGAAAGGCTGTACCCATTTCCGGCGGCAGGCCCCGAGCGGCCTTCCCAACCCCAGCGGACCCAAAGGCTATAGCCCACCGGCCTCGGTGACAATTCACGCTGCGCCGCTGGGCATTTTGCCATTTTGGGCGAGGCCTCTGCGTAGCCTCCACTTTGGGCACCGAGAACCCTCAAAAGACTGTACATATTTCCGACAGCGAGCCCCGAAACCCCTCCCCAACCCCCGAGGACCAAGGCTGGCCCACGGCCTCGGTGACTATTCACAGCAGCTGCGCGCTGGACATTTCTAGCCATTTTAGGGCAGGGTTCTGACCGTAGCCTCCCAGGCACACGAGACCTTGAAAGACTGTACCCATTTCGACGGCAGGCCCGAAACACCCTCCCCAACCCAGCGGACCAAGGCTATAGCCCACCGGCCTCGGCGACTATTTCAGCGCTGCGCTGGCATTTCTTGCTATTTTAGGGCGGGGTTCTGATCGTAGCCTCCACTTTGAGCACCGAGGACCCTCGAAAATGTACCCATTTCCGGCCCAGGCCCGAGCTTCCCTCCCCAACCCCCGCGGACCAAAGGCTATAGCCCACCGGCCTCGGCGACTATTTCACGCGCTGCGCCGCTTGGCATTTCTTGCTATTTTAGGGCAGGGTTCTGATCGTAGCCTCCCAGCTGAGGGGACCCTCGAAAACTGTACCCATTTCCGGCAGGCCCGGAGCCCAGGCGTCCTCCCCAGCCCCGGGACCGAGGCTATAGCCCACCGTCCTCGGCGACAATTTCCTGCGATGCGCCGCTGGGCATGTCTTCCCATTTTAAGGGCAGGCCTATGTTGGCTAGCCTCCCTTTGGGCACCGAGGACCCTCGAAAAGACTGTACCCATTTCCGGCGACGGGCCCCGACCTCCCGACTCCGTGGACCAAGGCTATAGCCACCGGCCTCGGCGACTATTTCACGCGCTGCGCCTTGCATTCTTGCTATTTTAGCAGGGCAGGGTTACGATCGTAGCCTCCCCAGCACGAGGACCTCGAAAAAGACTATGCCATTCGGCGGCCAAACCCCGAACCCCCCCAGCCCACGCGGACCAAGGCTATAGACCACCGGCCTGGCGGCCTATTTCACCTTGATCGCGCTGGGATTTCTTGCAATTTTAGGGCGGGCTTCGACGTAGCCTCCCAGGCACCGAGGACGTGAAAAAGACTGTCATATTTCGGCCGGGCCCCGAAACCCCCTCCCAACCCCGCGGACCAAGGCTATAGCCCACGGCCTCGGCGACTGTTTCTGCAGCTGCGCGCAGGCATATCTTGCCATTTGAGGGCGCTTACGACCGTAGCCTCACTCCAGCTCGAGGACCCTCGAAAAAGGCTAACTATTTCCGTGACGGGCCAAAAGGCCCCTCGACTCCGTGGACCAGTACGTAGCCACCGGCCGTGGCGACTATTTCACGCGCTGCGTCGCTGGGTATTTCTTGATATTTTAGGGCAGGTTTCTGATCGTAGCCTGCCACTAGGCACACGAGGACCCTCGAAAATACTGTACCATTTCCGGCGCGGGCCCCGAACTTCCCCTGACCCCCGCGGACCAAGGCTATAGCCCGCCGTCGGCGACTATTTCACGCATGCGCTGATGGGCATTTCTTGCTATTTTAGGTCTTCTGATGCGGCCTCCCCGGGCAACGAGGACACTCGAAAAGTACCCATTCGGCGACGGGCCCGAACCCCCCCGCGGACCAAGGCTATAGACCACGGCCTCCGGCGACTCTTTCACGATCGCGCTGGACATTTCTTGCCATTTTGGGCGGGCGTCTGACCGTAGCCTCCCACTGGGCACCACGAGGACCTCGAAAAGGCTGTACCCATTTCCGATGACGAGCCGAAACACCCTCCCACCCAGCGGACGAGGCTATAGCCACCGGCCTCGATGACTATTTCACGCAGCGCTGGGTATTCGTGCCATTTTAGGGCGGGCCTCTGACCGTGGCCTCCCACTGCGAGGGACCCTCGAAAAAACTGTACCAATTTCGACGGGCCGAACCCCCTCCCAGCCGCCCCGCGGACCAAAGGCTATGGCCCACGGCGCCGGTGACTATTTCACGCATTGCGACGCTGGGCATTACTTGCCATTTTATGGTAGGCTTCTGACCGTAGCCTCCCCGGGAACCACGAGGACCCTCGAAAAGCTGTACCCAATTCGGCGGGCTGAGCGCCCTCCCCCCCCGCGGACCGAGCTATACCACCCGGCGCAGGCGACTATTTCACGTGCTGCGCCGCTGGACATTTCTTGCCATTTCAGGCGGGCTTCTGGCGTAGCCTCCCAGGCACCACGAGGACCCTCGAAAGGGCCCATTTCCGGCGGCACAGGCCCCGAAACCCCTCCCGGCCCGCGGACCAAAGGTTATAGCCCACCGGCCTCGGTGACTATTTCACGAGCTGCGCCGTTGGGCATTTCTTGCCATTTAGGGCAGGCCTCTAACCGAAGCCTCCCACAGGGCACACTAGGACCCTCGAAAAGACTGTACACAATTCCGGTCCAGGCCCCGAGCCCCCTCCCGACTCCCGCGGACCCAAGGCTAAAGCCCACCGGCCTCTGCGACTATTTAACGTGCTGCGACGATGGACATTTCTTGACATTTTAGGGCAGGCTTCTGACCGTATCCTCCCGCCCAGGCACGAGGACCCTCGAAAAGACTGTACCCATTTCCGATGCCCAGAGCCCCAGAACCCCCCTCCCCAACCCCCGCGGACCAAAGGCTATAGCCCACCGGCCTCGGCGACTATTTAACGTGCTGCGCCGCTGGATATTTCTTGCCATTTTAGGGCAGGCTTCTGACCGTAGCCTCCCACAGGCTGCGAGGACCCTCGAAAATCATGTACCCATTTCCGGCGGCCAGAGCCCATGAAACCCCTCCCCTGACCCGCGGACCAACGGTTATAGCCCACCGGCCTCGGTACTATTTCCGGCTGCGGCTGGGCATTTCTTTGCCATTTGGGCAGGCCTCTAACCGTAGCCTCCCAGCGGGCACTAGGACCCTCGAAAAGACTGTACCCATTTCCCGGTCCCAGGCCCCGAATGCCTCGGCCCCAGCGGACCAAGGCTAAAGCCCGGCCTCGGCGACTATTTAACGTGCTGCGCCACTTTGGACATTTCTTGCCATTTTAGGGCGGGCTTCTGGACCGTAGCCTCGCAGGCACACCAGGACCCTCGAAAACTGTACCAATTTCGTGACTAGGCCCTCGAACCCCCTCCCGACCCCGGACCAGCGCGATAGCCACGGCCTCGGTGACTATTTCACGTGCTGCGCGCTGGACATTTCTTCCCATTTTGGGCGGGCTTCGGCGTAGCCTCTCCTTTGGGCACGAGGACCCTCGAAAAGGCTGTACCCATTTCCGATGACGGGCCCCAGCCTCCCCAACCCCGCGGACCGGTTATAGCCCACGGCCTCGATGACTATTTCAGCCTTGTATTTCTTCTGGGCATTCTTTCCATTTAGGGCGGGCCTCTGTAAGCCTCCCAGGGAAAGCGAGGACCGTCGAAAGACTATACCCATTTCCCGGGCCGAGGCCCCAGGCGCACCTCCACAGCCCCCAGCGGACCAGGCTGTAGCCCGCCTCGGCTGCTTATTTCACGCAGCTGCTGCGCTGGGTATCTCTTGCCATTTTAGGGCGGGCTGCTGACCGTAGCCTCCCAGGCACCACGAGACCCTCGAAAAGGCCCGTACCCATTTCCGGCCGAGCCCGAACACCCTCCCGGCCCCGACTAAAGGCTATAGCCCGGCCTCGGACTATTATCGCGCGCTGCATCGCTGGGCATTTCTTGCCGCAGGCGTCGACCGTAACCTCCCACTGGGCACATGAGGACACTCGAAAAAGGCGTACCCATTTCCGATGCGAACCAGAACCACCTCCCAACCCGGCGGACCAAAGGCTATAGCCACACCGACCTCGGCGACTATTTCACGTCTGCGCGCTGGGCATTACTTGCCATTTCTGGCGGGGCCTTGACCGTAGCCTCCTGCCAGCAGGCACGAGGACCCTCAAAAGCGTACCCATTTCCGGCGAGCCAGGCCCCCCCTCCCAGCCCCGCGGACCAAGGCTATAGCCCACGGGCCTCGGCGCTATTTCACAGCTTGCGCGCTGGGCATTTCTTGCCATTTTGGGCGGGGCCTCTGGCCGTAGCCTCCACTGGGCACCTGGGACCCTCGAAAGGTTGTACCCATTTCCAAGTCCCGAGCCCCAGGCCTCCCGACCCCCAGCGGACCCAGAGCTATAGCCCACGGCCTCGGCGCTATTTCACGTCTGCGCCTTGACATTTCTTGCCATTTGGGCGGGCTCGGCCGTAGCGTCTCTTGGCGCGCACGAGGACCCTCGAAAAACATGCCCATTTCCGGGCACGAGCGACCTCATCCCAGGACCCCCATGGACCAAGGCTGCAGCCTGACCTCGGTGACTTTTTCCCGCGTCTTTGCGCGGCTGGTGTATTTCTTGTCATTTTAAGGCAGGCCTCGGACCATAGCCTCAGCTGGAAAGGGCGAGGACCTTGAAAAGACCATTTCCCGGCCAGGCCCAGGCGACCCTCCCGACCCCCCGGACGAAGGCTGCCAGCCCACGGCCTCGGTGACTTTTCACGCTGCGCCCAGGCATGTCTTGTCATTTTCGGGGCCTCAACCATGGTCTCACCGCAGTGCACGAGACCCTCGAAAAGGCGTACCCATTTCCGATGCCGAGCCTCGGAACCCCCTCCCGGCCCCGGCGGACCAGGCTGGCCCCACCGGCCTCGGCGACTATTTCCTGCTGCGGCGCTAAGGCATTTCTTGCCATTTTAGGGCGAGCTCTGACCGTAGCCTCCCCAGGCTGCGCATGAGACCCTCGAAAAGCCGTACCCATTCCGGCGCCCGAGCCCCGAGCGCCACTCCCAGCCCCGTGACCAAAAGGCTATAGCCCACCGGCCTCGGCGACTATTTCAGCTGCATGCTAAGCATTTCTTCCCATTTTAGGCGGGCTTGACCGTAGCCTCTCAGGCACGCAGGACCCTCGGCCCTGCCCATTTCCGTGCCAGGCCGAGCGAGCCTCCCCGGCCCCGCCCGGACCCAGGCTAGCCCACGGCCTCGGTGACTATTTCGCCGCACTGCATCGCTGGGCATTTCTTGCCATTTAGGGCAGCCCTCTAACGTCCTAGCCTCCTGCCGGGCACCACGAGGACCCTCGAGAAAACTGTACCCATTTCCGGTGCCCGAGTCCCGAACCCTCTCCCCGGCCCCGGACCAAGGCTATGGCCCACCGGCCTCGGTGACTATTTCCCAGCGCTGCGCCATTGGGCATTTCTTGCCATTTTGGGCGGGCTTCGGCGTAGCGTCCCAGGCACCACGAGGACCCTCGAAAAGACTGTACCATTCCGGCGAGGCCCCGAACCCGTCCCCAGCCCCATGGACCGAGGCTATAGCCCACCGGCCTCGGCCGCTATTTCACGTCTTTGCGCTTTGGGTATTTCTTGTCATTTTGGCAGGCCTCGACGTAGTCTCCCCTTTGGGTACCGAGGACCTTGAAAAGGCTGTACCCATTTCCGGGCCCAGGCACGACCCTCTGACCCCAGCGGACCAGGCTATAGCCCACCTGACCTCGGCGGACTGTTCACGCTCTGCGCAGCCCTGGCATGTCTTGTCATTTTTCGGCGGGCCTCGTAGTCTCCCACTTTGGGTACGCAGGACCCTCGAAAAGGCATACCCATTTCCGATGCCGAGCCCGAGGCCCCCGCAACCCCGGACAAGGCTATAGCCCACCGGCCTCGGCGACTATTTAGCGTCTGCGCCGGGCATTTCTTGCCATTTTGGGCGAACTTCGACCGTAGCCTCCCCACCCAGGCGCAGGACCCTCGGCGTGCCATTTAGGCGCGAGCCCCAGCGCCTCCCGGCCCCGCTGACCAGGCTAAGGCTATAGCCCCCGGCCTCGGCGATTGTTCGTGCTGCGCGGCTGGGCATTTCTTGCCATTTAGGGCAGGCTTCTCGTAGCCTCCCAGGCTGCGAGGACCCTCGAAAAGACTATACCCATTTCCGGCGGCCCAGGCCCCGAACCCTCATCCCCAGGCCCCAGCCGGACCAAAGGCTATAGCCCACCGGCCTCGGCCACCATTTCACGTGCTTTGCGCCCGCTGGGCATTTCTTGTCGTTTAAGAGCCTCGACCGTAGCCTCAGGGCGAGGACCTTCGAAAGACGTACCCATTCCGGGCCCAGGCCCGGGAACCCTCCCCGCGGACCAAAGGCTATAGCCCAGCCTCGGCGACTATTTCACGCATTGCGCGGCCCGGAGCATGTCTTGTCCATTTTAGGCCACGGTAGCCTCCTTTGGGTGCAGGGGACCTCGAAAACGCATTTCCGATGCGAGCCTCGAAGCGCCCCTCCCAACCCCATGACAAGGCTATAGCCCACCGGCCTCGGCGACTATTTCCGCAGCTGCGACGCTGAGCATTCTTCACCATTTTAGGGCAGGCTTCTGAGCCTCCCAGGCGCGCAGGGAGACCCTCGAAAAGGCCGTGCCATTTCCGGCGCCCGAGCCCGAGCGCCCTCCCGGCATGCAAGGCTGCTGCCCACCGGCCTCGGCGACTATTTCCGCAGCTGCGCTTGGGCATTTCTTCCCATTTGGGGCAGGCCTCTGGCTGTAGCCTCTCCCAGGCTGAGCGCGAGGACCTCGAAAGAAGGCCGTATCCATTTCCGGCCAGGCCCGAGGCGCTCCTCAGCCCCGGACCAGGCTATGCCCACCGGCCTCGACGACTATTTCGCACGCTGCATCGCTGGGCATTTCTTGCCCTTTTAGGGCAGCCCTCTAACCATAGCCTCCTACTGGGCACACGAGGACCCTCGAAAAGACTGTACCCATTTCCGATGCCCAGAGCCCCAGAACCCCCCTCCCCAACCCCCGCGGACCAAAGGCTATAGCCCACCGGCCTCGGCGACTATTTCACGCTCTGCGCCGCTGAGCATTTCTTGCCATTTTAGGGCAGGCTTCTGACCGTAGCCTCCCACTGGGCACGCAAGGACCCTCGAAAAGGCCGTACCCATTTCCGACGCCCAGAGCCCCAGAACGCCACTCCCCAACCCCCGCTTACCAAAGGCTATAGCCCACCGGCCTCGGCGACTATTTCACGCGCTGCGACGCTAAGCATTTCTTCCCATTTTAGGCGGCTTGAGTAGCCTCCAGCTCGCAGGACCCTCACGAAAACCGTACCCATTTCCGGCGCGAGCCCAGGCGCCCCCCAGACCCCGCTGACCAAGGCTATAGCCCACCGGCCTCGGCGGCTATAGCCCACCGGCCTCGGTGACTATTTCACAGCTGCGCGCTGGGCATTTCTTGCCATTTAGGGCGGGCCTCGCCGTAACCTCCCCTTTGGGAAGCGAGGACCTTGAAGGCGTACCCATTTCCCGGGCCCCGGGCCCCGAGCGACCCTCTGACCCCGGACCAAAGGCTATAGCCCACGGCCTCGGCGACTATTTCACGCCTTTGCGCGGCTGGCATGTCTGGTCATTTTTCTGCGGACTCGGCCATAGTCCTGCCCAGGTACCGAGGACCCTCGAAAAACTGTACCATTTCCGATGCCCAGGCCCCGAACCCCCCTCCCAGCGGACCAAGGCCTGGCCCACCCGGCCTCGGCGACTATTTCCGCTCTGCGCGCTGGGCATTCTTGCCATTTTGCAGGCGAGCTTCTGACGTGGCCTCCCAGGCGCAGGACCCTCGAAAAGTACCATTTCCGGCACTTCGAGCGAGCCCAGGCGCCCCTCCCAGCCCCGGACCGAAGGCTAGCCAGCCCCCGGCCTCGGCGAATATTTAACGTGCTGCGCCGCTGGGCAATTCTTGCCATTTAGGGCAGGCTTGACCGTAGCCTCCCAGGTTCGCGAGACCCTCGAAAAGACCATGCAATTTCCGGCGACGAGCCTCAAACCTCCTCCCAGGCCCCCGCGGACCAAGGCTTATTGCCCACGGCCTCGGTGACTATTTCACGCTCGGGCATTTCTTGCCATTTTAGGGCAGGCCTCTGACCGTAGCCTCCCCTTTGGGAAAGCGAGGACCTTGAAAAAGACTGTACCACCCATTTCGGGCCCGAGCCCCGAACGACCCTCCCCGACCCCCGCGGACCGAGGCTGCATAGCCCACCGGCCTCGGCGGCTATTTCACGCCTTCTGCGCCCGGCGCATGTCTTGTCATTTTTTGGCGGGCCTCGACCATAGTCTCCAGCTTTGGTGCACGAGGACCCTCGAAAAATTGTACCGTTTCCGATGCCCGGAGCCTCGGAACCCCCCCTCCCCGACCCCAGCGGACCAAAGGCTGCAGCACCGGCCTCGGCGACTATTTCACGCAGCGCTGCGGCGAGCATTTCCTTCATTTTAGGGCAGGCTTCTGGACCGTAGCCTCCCCGCCAGGCACGCAAGGACCCTCGAAAAGGCGTGCCATTTCCGGCCCAGAGCCCCGACCCTCCCCAACCCCGTGACCAAGGCTGCATAGCCCCACCGGCCTCGGCGACTATTTGCGCAACTGTGACGCTAGCATTCTTCCCATTTTAGGGCAGGCCCGACGACCGTAGCCTCCCAGCTGGGCACGCGAGGACCCTCGAAAGGCGTGACCCCTTTCCGGCCCGAGCCCCGAGCGCCCCTCCCCGACCCCGTTGACCGAGGCTATAGCCCACCGGCCTCGGCGACTATTTCACGCGCATCGCTGGGCATTTCTTGCCCTTTGCAGGGCAGCCCTCTAACTCATGCCTCCTCGGGCTGCGAGGGACCCTCAGCGCCATTTCCAGGTGCGGTCCGGAACCCCTCCCCAGACCCCGCGGACCGAGGCTATAGCCCCACGGCCTCGGCGACTATTTCACGCTGCGCTGAGCATTTCGTGCCATTATAGGGCAGGCCTCTAACCGTAGCCTCACCTTGCAGGCACGAGGACCCTCGAAGGCCGTACCCATTTCCAGGCCCAGAGCCGAGCGACCCTCCCAGCCCCAGCGGACCAGGCTATAGCCCACCGGCCTCGGCGACTATTTCCTTTCTGCCCAGCTGGGCATGTCTTACATTTTCGGCAGGCCTCGACCGTAACCTCCCCCAGGCTGCAGGACCCTCGGCGTACCATTTCCGGCCCGAGCCCCCGAACCCTCATCCCCAACCCCCATGGACCAAAGGCTATAGCCCACCGGCCTCGGCCACCATTTCACGTGCTGCGCCGCTGGGTATTTCTTGTCATTTTAGGGCAGGCCTCTGACCGTAGCCTCCCACTGGGAAAACGAGGACCTTCGAAAAGACTATACCCATTTCCGGGCCCGAGCCCCGAGCGCCCTCCGGCCCCCAGCGGACCAAAGGCTATAGCCAGCCCGGCCTCGGCGACTTTTTCACGCGCGGCGCCGCTGGGCTTTTCTTGTCATTTTTCAGCAGGCCTCGGACCATAGTCTCCGCTGGGTGCCGAGACCCTCGGCACCCATTTCGATGCCCACCGGAACCCCCTCCCGACCCAGCGGACCAAAGGCTATAGCCCACCACGGCCTCGGCGACTATTTCCGCGCTGCGGCTGGCCAGGCATTTCTTGCCATTTTAGGCGGCTTCGGTAGTGGCCTCCAGGGCGCAGGCACGTAAGGACCCTCGAAAGGCCGTACCCATTTCCGGCCCAGAGCCCCGAGCGCCACTCCCCAGCCCCGACTGACCAAGGCTATAGCCCACCGGCCTCGGCGACTATTTCCGCAGCTGCGACGCCTAACATTTCTTCCCGTTTTAGGGCGGGCTTGTAGTAGCCTCCCCAGGCGCAGGACCCTCGAAAAGGCTGTACCATTTCCGGCGGGCCCCGAGCGCCACTCCCCGACCCCGGCGACCAAGGCTATAGCCCACCGGCCTCGGCGACTATTTACGCAGCTGCATCGGCGGGCATTTCTTGCCCTTTTAGGGCAACCCTCTAACCGTAGCCTCTCTGCTGGGCAGGACCCTCGAAAAGGCATGCCATTTCCGATGCCGAGTCCGGAACCTCCCTCTCCAGCCCCACGCGGACCGAGCTATAGCCCACACGGCCTCGGTGACTATTTCACCTTGCTGCGGCCCTGGGCATTTCTTGCCATTTAGGGCAGGCCTTCTAACCGTAGCCTCCCAGCTGGGAAATGAGGGACCCTGAAAAGGCGTACCATTTCCCGGGCCCAGGCCCCGAGCGACCCTCCCGGCCCAGCGGACCAAAAGGCTATAGCCCACGGCCTCGGCGACTATTTCACGCGCTGCGGCCAGCATGTCTGGTCATTTTTGACTTCGACCGTAGTCTCCGCTGGGTACGAGGACCCTCGAAGACTGTACCCATTTCCGGCGCGAGCCCAGGCCCCCCTGACCCCAGCGGACCAAAACATAGCCCACCGGCCTCGGCAACTATTTCACGCTCTGCGCGCTGGGTATTTCTTGCCATTTTAGGGCAGGCTTCCTGAGCCGTAGCCTCCCCTTTGACGCAAGGACCTCGGGCGTACCCATTTCCGGCCTTGCCAGGCGGCCTCCCACCCCGGCGGCCAAAGCCTGCCCCTGGCCTGGCGATTATTTAACGTGCTGCGCCCGCTGAGCATTTCTTGCCATTTTAGTGCAGCTTCTAATAACCTCCCGCAGGTTCAGAGACCCTCGAAAAAAGCATACCAATTTCCGGCGACGAGCCCTCCCCCTCCCGGCCCCAGCGGACCAAAGGTTGTGCCCTCGGCCTCGGTGACTATTTCTTGCGCTTCTCCGCTGGGTATTTTTTGCCATTTTAGGGCAGGCCTCGACCGTAGCCTCCCCAGCAGGAAAGCGAGGACCTTGAAAAAGACTATGCCATTTCCGGGCCAGGCCCCGGTGACCCTCCCAGCCCCGCGGACCCAGGCTATAGCCCCGGCCTCGGCGACTATTTCACGCTTTCTGCGCTGAGCATGTCTGGTCATTTTCGGCGAGCCTCGACCATAGTCTCCCCTTTGGGTGCGAGGACCCTCGAAAAGGCCAGTACCCATTTCCGTGCAGGCCCAGAACCCCTCCCGGCCCCAGCCGGACCGAAGGCTATAGCCCACCGGCCTCGGAGACTATTTCACGCTCTGCGCGCGGCATTTCTTGCCATTTAGGGCGAGGCTTGGCGTAACCTCCAGTGGCACGCAGGAGACCCTCGAAAACCCGTACCCATTTCCGGCGAGCCCGAGCGCCCTCCCATTTGGCCCCAGCTGACCAAAGGCTATAGCCCACGGCCTCGGCGGATTATTTGCGTGCTCGCGCGCATTGGACATTTCTTGCCATTTTAGGGCAGGCTTGACCGTAGCCTCCCAGGTTCACGAGGACCCTCGAAAAATGCGCAATTTCCGGCGACGAGCCTCGAAGCCCCTCCCGGCCCCGCGGACCAAAGGTTATTGCCCAGGCCTCGGTGACTATTTCCGCCTTATTGCGCTTTGAGCATTTCTTGCCATTTAGGGGCAGCCTCTGACCGTAGCCTCCCCAGGAAGCGAGGGACCTTGAAAGAACTATACCCGTTTCCGGGCCCAGAGCCCCGGTGAGCCCTCCCGACCCCAGCGGACCAAAGGCTGCAGCCCGGCCTCGGCGGCATTTCACGCCTTGCGCTGGCATGTCTTGTCATTTTCGGCGGGCCTCGACCATAGTCTCAGCACAGGTGCGAGGACCCTCGAAAAGCTGTACCCATTTCCGATGCCCGAGCCTGAACCCCCTCCCAGCCCCAGCGGACCAAAGGCTGTAGCCCACCGGCCTCGGCGACCTATTTCCGCAGCTGCGGCGCATTCCTTCCATTTGGGGGCGGGCTCCTGACCATAGCCTCCCGCTGGCGCGCGGGACCCTCGGAGGCCGTGCCCATTTCCGGCAGAGCCCCGAGCGCCACTCCCCGACCCGGCCGGCCAAAAGGCTGTAGCCCACCGGCCTCGGCGACTATTTCCGCAGCAGCCTGCGGCTGGCATTCTTCCCATTTAGGGCGGGCTTCGTGGCCTCCCACCAGGCCGCAAGGACCCTCGAAGAGCCGTACCCATTTCCGGCGCCCAGGAGCGAGCGCCACTCTCCCAGGCCCCGTGACCAAGGGCTATAGCCCACCCGGCCTCGGCGACTATTTATGCGCTGCGCCGCTGGGCATTTCTTGCCGCGCTTTTAGGGCAGCCCTCTGCTCACGCCAACCTCTCTGGGCTGCGAGGACCCTCGAAAAGCATGCCATTTCCGATGCCCGAGTCCCAGACCCCTCCCAGGCCCCAGCCCGGACCAAGGCTATAGCCCACCGGCCTCGGTGACTATTTCCTCAGCTGCGCGATGGGCATTTCTTGTCATTTAGGGCGAGCCTCTAACAGTAGCCTCCCACTTGGAAAGCAAGGGACCTTGAAAAACTGCCATTTCCCGGGCCCAGGCAACGACCCTCCCAACCCCAGCGGACCAAAGGCTATAGCCACCGGCCTCGGCGACTATTTCACGCACTTTGCCGCTGGGCATATGCGGTCATTTTCGGCGGGCCTCGACCGTAGTCTCCCAGCGGGTGCACGAGGACCCTCGAAAAGACTGTACCCATTCCGATGCCGGGCGAACCCCCTCCCCGACCCCGGACCGGGCTATAGCCACCGGCCTCGGCGACTATTTCACGTCTTTCTGGCTTAAGACCATTTTAGGGCGAGCTTCGGCCGTGGCCTCCCAGGAGCGCAGGACCCTCGAAAAGGCCCGTGCCCATTCCGGCAGCCCGAGCCTCGACGCCCCTCCCGACCCCGTGACCAAAGGCTATAGCCCACCCGGCCGATTATTTGCGTGCTGCGCGCTGGACATTTCTTGCCATTTTTAGGGAGGGGCCGGGGCTTCTGGCCGTGGCCTCCCCACTTTGGTTCTGAGGACCTCGAAAAGCCATGCCCATTTCATTTCCGGCGACTGCGAGCCCTCGAAAACCCTCCCCGACCCCCGCGGACGAGGTTGTGCCCACCGGCCTCGGTGACTATTTCACCTTGTTGCTTGTTGACATTTCTTGCCATTTAGGCGGGCCTCGACCGTAACCTCAACGAGACCTTGAAAGACTATACCCATTTCCGGGCAGGCGAGCCCCGAGCCGACACTCCCCAACCCCGCCGGACCAAAGGCTGGCCACGTACCGGCGGCTATTTTCGCGCTGCGCGCTGAAGCATGTCTTGTCATTTTCGTGAGCCTCTGACCATAGTCTCCCAGGGTGCACGAGGACCCTCGAAAAGACTGTGCCATTTCCGTGCCGAGCCTCGAACCCCCCTCCCCAGACCGGTATAAGCCGGACTGCAAGCTATAGCCCACCGGCCTCGGCGAGCTGCGGCATTCCTTCCATTTTAGGGCGGGCTGACCGTGGTAACCTCCCGTGAGCGCGAGGACCCTCGAAAAGGCGTACCCATTTCCGTGCGGGCCCCAGGCGCCACTCCCGGCCCCGGTGACCGGGGCTGCCAGCCCGACCTCGGCGACTATTTCCGCGGCGGCCTGCGGGCCTAAGCATTCTTCCCATTTAGGGCGGGCTTCGGCCGTAGCCTCCACCCAAGGCAGGACCCTCGAAGGCATTTACCATTTCCGGCCCGAGCGAGCGCCACTCCCCAACCCCGCTGACCAAGGCTATAGCCCACCGGCCTCGGCGACTATTTCACGCCACGCTGCATCGCTGGGCATTTCTTGCCGCGCAGACACTCTTGTAAGCCTCTCTTGGGCTGCACAGGACCCTCGAAAAGACTGTGCCCATTTCCGATCGCGAGTCCCGAGAACTCCCCTCGGACCCAGCGGACGAAGGCTATGTGGCCCAGACTCGGCATTATTTAGTATGCGCCAGCCATGGTGCCATGTCTTAAGGCCATTTTAGCGGGGCTTCGTAGTAACCTCACTGGGCACTGCGAGGACCCTCGAAAACTGTAACCAATTTCCAGGCGACGAGGCCCCGAAACCCCTCCCAGCTCTCGTGGACCGAAAATAGCCCGCCTGACCTCGGCGACTATTTCAGCAGCTGCGCTTGTTGGGCATTCTTGCCATTAATAGGCCAGAGCCTCGACGGTAGTAACGCCCAGGCACCACCACGAGACCTTGAAATCTTGTGCCCATTTCCACGCGAGCCCCGAACCCCTCCCCCCGCGGACAGGGCTATAGCCCACCCTGGGCCTCGGCGAGTATTTCAGCGCTGCGCGCTGGGCATTTCTTGCCATTTTAGGGCGAGGCTTCGACCGCCATGCCCAGGCTGGGGACCCTAAAGAGGCTGTACATATTTCCGATAACCGAGCCCCCCTCCCAACCCCGGACCCAGCTATAGCCCACCTCGGCGACTATTTCACGCAGCATTTGGCCCGGCTGACATGTCTTGCCATTTAGGGGCGGGGCTTTACCGTAGTAACCTCCTGCGGGCACGAGGACCTCGAAAGACTGTAACTATTTCCGATGACAGGCCCAGCGGACCCCTCAGCCCCAACGGCGGACCAAAGGCTATAGCCCACCGGCCTCGGCGACTATTTCATGAGGTGCGCGCCTGGGCATTCTTGCCATTTTGGGGCCTCGACCAGTAACACTTGCCCTAGGTTTGGCGCCTCGAAAAGACTGTACCCATTTCCAGCGCCCAGCCTCGAAGCCCCCTCCCCAGCCCAGACAAAAGGCTGTGCCCACCGGCCTCGCGGTATTTCACCTTCAGCTGCGCTGGGCATTTCTTGCCATTTGGGGCAGGCTTGACCGTAGCCGCCCACTGGGCACGAGACCTTCTAAAAAGACTGTACATATTTCCGATAACTAGAGCCCCGACCCTCCCAGCCCGGCGGACCAGGCTATAGCCACCGGCCTGTTGCGGCCTTCCTTGACTGCGCAGCCGGCGGCTGGCGCGCTGGGCATGTCTTGCCATTTTTAGGGCAGGGCTTAAACCGTAGCCTCCCCACTGGGTGCAGGGACCCTCGAAAAGTATGTAACTATTTCCGGCGACCAGAGCCCCGACCCCCAGCTCTCGTGGACCGAGGCTATAGCCCACGGCCTCGGCGACTATTTCACCTGCGCTGCGCGCTGGGCATTTCTTTGCCATTGTGAGCAGGCCTCGACCGTAGCTTGCCCGCGGGCACTGCGAGGGACCCTCGAAGACTGTACCCATTTCCGGCCCGAGCCCCAGACCTCCCCAACCCCGGGCGAGCTATAGCCCACCGGCCTCGGCGAGTATTTCCTGGCGCTGCGCTGGCATTTCTTGCCATTTTAGGGCAGGCTTCTGACCGTAGCCTCCAGAGCACCAGAGACCCTCTAAGACTGTACATTTGCGATAACTAGAGCGAGCCTGACCCCCGGCGAGCCCCATGGACAGTGGCTTCAGAAACCACAAAACCTCGACCCCAGCGGACGAGGCGCAGCCCACCGGCCTCGGTGACTATTTCACGCTGCGCGCTGGGTATTCTTGCATTTTTAAAGCCTCGGCAATAGCTTGCCTCTGCTTTGCACGGAGGACCATCGAAAAGACTGTACCCATTTTCGGCGCCCGGAGCCCCAAGACCGCCCTCCCCACCCAGCGGGCAAAGGCTGCTTGCCCACGGCCTCGGCGACTATTTCACCTTTGCTGCGCGCTGGACATTTCTTGCCATTTTAGGGCCTCACAGTAACCTCCCACTGGGCACTGCAGGGACCCTCGAAAAATTGTACCCATTTGAGCGACCGGGCCCCGAAACCTCCCAGCCCCGCGGACCAAAAACCGCCACCCGGCCTCGGCTAAACCTGACTCACGCAGCTGCGCCCACTTTGGGCATTCTCGTCATTTTATGGCAGGCCTCTGGCCAGCCTCCCACGGGAGGCACCGAGGACCCTCGAAAAATGTACCCATTTCCGGCGCCCTCCCGACCCCAGCGGACCAAAAGGCTATAGCGGCCTCACCGGCCTCAGGCGACTATTTCGCAGCTGGCAGCTGGGCATTGTGCCATTTAGGGCAGAGCGGCCGACCGTAACCTCCCACTTTGGGCACGCGAGACCCTCGAAAATTGTACCCATTTCCGCCGCCCGGAGCCCCCGAACCCCCAACCCCGGCCAGGCTATAGCCCACCCGGCGGTGTTAACTCCGCGCCCAGGTATTTCTGCCTTCGCCTTAGGCATTTCTTGCCATTTGGTGAGGGCTTCGGCGTAACCCGTACCCTGGCTGCGAGGACCTTCTAAAGAGGCGTACATATTTCCGATAACTAGAGCCCCAAAACCCCTCCCAACCCCGCGGACCAAAGGCTATAGCCCACCGGCCTCGGCGACTATTTCCTTCTTGTGCTGGGCATGTCTTGCCATTTTAAAGCGTGGCAGGCTTAGAGCCGTAGCCTCCCACTGAGCGACCGAGACCACCCTCGAAAAGACTGTGGCTTCCGGCGACCAGGCCCAAAACCCCCTCCCGACCCCGCGGACTCTCGTGGACCAAAGCCCGACCTCGGCGACTATTTCGCACTTGTTGCTTGCGCTGAGCATTTCTTGCCATTGTCGGGCAGAGGCCTCTGACCGTGTAGCTTGCCCGCGGGCGCGAGGACCCTCGAAAGACTGTACCCATTTCCGATGCGAGCCCCAGGACCCCCTCCCCACCCCAGCGGGCAAGGCTATAGCCCGGCCTCGTGGCGGTATTTCGCACGCTGCGCGCTGACATTCTTGCCATTTTAAGGCGAGCTTCTGACCGTAACCTCCCGGCCCAGGCTGCGAGGACCCTCTAAAGACTGTACATATTTGCGATAACTTGGCCAGAGCCCCGAAACTTCCCCTCCCCAGCCCCGCGGACCAAGGCTATCCACGGCCTCGGTGACTATTTCGCAGCGCTTCGCCTTCTTCTTGCCATTTTAGGCAAGCCTCTGACCCGTAGCTTGCCTCTGCGCTGCGAGGACCATCGAAAGAAGCGGTACCCATTTTCGACGCCCGAGCCCCGAACCGCCCTCGACCCGGCCCGGGTGAGGCTATAACCCACCGGCCTCGGCGACTATTTCCAGCATCGGCGGGCATTTCGCCGCCCGCTGCCATTTTAAGCGCGGCCTCGGCCGTAGCCTCCCGGCACCGAGGACCTCGAAAATATTGTACCATTTCGAGCGACCAGGCCCCAGCCGCCCAGACCGAAGGCTATAGCCCACCGGCCTCGGTGACTATTTCACCGCTGCGCCCACGGAAGCATTTCTCGTCATTTTATGGCGGGGCCTCCATTAACCTCCCACAGGAACGAGACCCTCGAAAAGACTGTACCCATTCCCGACGCCCTCCCCAACCCCAGCGGACCGAGGCTATAGCCCACCGGCCTCGGCGGCCTATTTCACGCATGCAGCTGCGCCGCTGGGCATTGTGCCATTTTGGGGCGAGCCTGACCGTAGCCTCCCTTTGGGCACGAGGACCCTCGAAAAGCGCCATGCCCATTTCCGGCGAAGGCCCCGAACCCCCTCCCGACCGGCGGACCAAGGCTATGGCCCGCCGGCCTCGGCGACTATTTCACGCAGCTGCGCGCTGGGCATTTATTATTGCCATTTAGAGGCGGTACGACCGTGGTAACCTCCCAGGCGCGGTGGGGACCACTCGAACCGTGCCATTTGGCGACACCGGAGCCCTGAGCGCCCCTCCCACCCGCCCCGGACCAAAACCTGTGCGTCCTCGGCGATTTCCATGCGGCTGCGCGCTGGACATTCTTGGCATTTAGCGCGGGCTTTTGACCGCAGCCTCCCGGTTGGCAAGCGAGACCCTCGTAAAGACTGTACCATTTCCGGAGTGAGCTCGAAACCCCTCCCTGACCCCAGCGGACCAGCTATAGGCCACCGGCTTCGATGACTGTTTCCGCGCTGCAGCTGGGCATTTCTTGCTATTTTAGGGCAGGCCTCTGTAGTGAACCTGGGGCGCAGGGACCCTCGAAAGGAATGTACCAATTTCGGCGGCGAGCCCCGACGCCTCCCAACCCCGGCGGACCCAAGGCTGGCCACCGGCCTCGGCGACCATTTCCGCAGCTGCTGTTCTTGGGCATGTCTTGGGAT